>JAPYZP010003976.1:0-10799 GCA_030522985.1 Torymus sinensis
GTATCTACACTATAAGTGAAGCAGATGTCGGAATTGTTGGATTCTCCCATTAATATAAATCTTTCAATAATTTTTTTATGATTTTTACAAAATTTTTTCGCATATTTCTAGATGCAACATAAATAGGTTGGCCAGATATTTTTAAAGTCTGCTTCACTTGAGCAGTGTAGATACGTATAAAGAAGATCTCCACCAAATTTGAGCTCATTTGGTCGATGCATTCCAGTGTAGCACTACATGCCCTGAAGTAATATGTAGAAATTGTTACTTCAATCCAGTGGTTATTACACACAGTTGTAAATCAAAATAGAGAAGTCAGGGAGGTGCTCAAATGTTGTTTTTTTTATATATATTTTTGAGATATAAAGTTATTTTTTATATAGGTAGATTTGAAAAAATAATTATACCTGACTAATTATACTAAAATATATTTTTTCTTAGACTTTAACCCAGGCTTGCCCCCTTAATAGAAAAGAACATTTTTTACTATATGCTAGTATGATTTGCGGGCCCGCGGTAGTCAGGTTGATAACATAGGTGAAATTCCTTTTTAATATGGATTCTTACGATTTGATCAAGTGATAGTAACGTGTTTATTTTAGGTTTCAGATACGCGACTTACTTCAAACTATGTAGCTACATTATATTTTATTTATATTTTAAGAAATCATCGTTATAATTGTTAAAAAGCATTAGGTAGTGCTGGGCAAAACGGCACGGGCAAAATGACACCATGCAAATGCGGGGAAAACTGATTGTGGCAGATGGATCGCCAAGAGTTACTTGTAAAGGCGACAGAAGTAAACCATAAAAGGAATTGTTATTAAAGTTCATGTTAAAGTTTCAGCTAAAGTTCATGTTTATGCTATATTGATTATAAGTGGTGAAACTCGTGTTAAATGTTTGATTCTGATCTAAATCTATGGCCATTTGTACTATTAGTATCAAAAGAAGTTAAGAAAAAAAAGCCATTTCTTTATAATTTTTTACTTTGTTTTGTCTTTGTCAATAGTTGTTAGGCAAAACCTTATCAAATCCAATAATTGTAATTGTGCCTAAAAATTAGCAATACAAATAACAGAAGAGAATATAATGTATTTATCTTCATCTTTATTAATGTCAAATATTTTTCAATGAACAAATTTGTATCGATATCAATAATATATATTATTGAAAAAATAGATTAAGAAAACAAAAAAACATTAAAAAAATCTGACCAAAATTAATTATAGAATTTGTTAGATTCTAAGATGGATGTGCCTTGTATTTCATTAAAAATTAATAGCATACTGTAAATACTTTCTATAAATAATTCAATGTTTTTTTTATTTTAATAGTTTATTTTATTTACGAGAATGATTTAGTTCAGAAATTGTCTAAAACGACGGAATTCCGAATTTTGATGTTTCAATGTGAACAAATATTAATATATTTCCTAATCTTTTCTCTTTTTCTTATCCTATCATAAATATAAATAAAACATTGAAAGTCACATTTTTTACTCACCAGTACTTAGATTACATTTTTTATTCAATTTGGCAACAATTTGAAAAAATGACAATCACGTCTTAGTCTATTTTGAAACAATTATTTTCTTTTCTTTTATTACATATACTCAATTTTTATGAATATTTCAGGCTTTTTGTATAAAAACAGCAATGTCACAGCAGGAAGTTATCTTTAGATCACTTGCAATAGACAATATTGTACTGTTCATTTATGTACAAATATATAATCTACTTTGTTAGTCTTCGTATTTTATGTTATTTTTGTCTTCAAAAGCAATCAAAGTAGGAAAGCATCTGTTGCTTTTGCATGTGTTGAGCATTTCTACTTGAGTATTGCTTATTTTAAGTTCGTTTCTTTTTATTTCACAATTATATAAAAAGATAAGTGACTTCTCAGTTAAAATTAAAAATGAAACGTAAATATTACGTTGACGCTAATGCATCTGCACATTTCTGGTATAAATAAAAAGGTATAATTGCAAAATTCGTATAGAATAACTTATAGCTAGTATCTAATATCACTAAAACCACAAGTTCTTACATGCACTGGCACACAGATAAACTTATTTTACTTCAAAAACTTTTTCACAACTATTGACGCTCATCATTAGGACCAATAAAAACTTGGTATTTCATAACGTAATCATTTCCATATAGAAGGAATGTCTCTCAGCATACATAAAGCCCACTGAGGCATACACATAACATTAATAGAATCGTTTCCTGCTATTTTCCTGATGTTTCTGGTAGAACATAATTCCAATCACAACACAAGCAATAAGAGCTAAAGCACCAACTAACATTAACAAGAAAATTTTAACTCCGCTTAGAGAAGATGGCTTTGGGTCATCAACATGATCTGTAAGATAATTGCAAAATATAAAATTATAATTAAATAAATTTATGATTTGGTATAGTAAAATAATAATTTCACACCTCTTGGAGATTCAAAATATGTTGCAGATGGAATAATTTTTGATCTGTCTTCCTCATCTTTTGGCTAAAAAAAAAAAATAAACCAACCATCAATGGAATAAAAATCTAATGAGTTAAACTTAAATATAAATATACACTTACATCATTTGGTAAATCTAATTCAAATAGACGGATAGATAAAATTTCATGATTATCCGTTAAATCTCCAGTTGTAGCTGTTACACCAAAGTAATAACCAGTTGGTAATTTAATTTCTTTCACAGAAAAACACTCTTTCCATGCACCTTTATTTGCAATGTCAGTAGATACTGAAAAAATTGTAATTGAAGGGAAATTTGAAAAAAAAAATAATTTTTACTACAATATGAAATGGGATAAGCACATAACATACATTATTAAAAAACTAAATATTTAATATTTATCTTTGCTTTGATGAAAATGATGTATATATGATGGATGCAAAAACATTAATGATAATATATTACACTTTTTTGCTTTTTTCATAGTTTAATTAATTATGGGATAATTGCTTGTGGTGGAGCATATGATAACAATATGAAACTAATACAAGCAACAACACAATACAAAATATTGAAAATTATAAATAGCAATCAATTTTCTCAGTGTGATTCACTTCTAGAATTGAGATAACTATTTCAATTAGAATCACTATCATTTCATTATGAAAGACTTTAAATAAATATATAAGACAAATAACAAAGCCAAACAATTACCAAAAAATAATAGAACATCATAGAAACATCACAAAAACAGCTATATTAAAGCTGTAAGTTTCTTCAAAAGGCTAACTATCAATTTTAAAGCTTTGTAATTTACTAGACCAACTATAAAGAAAAAACTAAAAATTTTGATAGTGAAAACATTTGTACCAAATTAAAAATTATTTAACTGTATTTTATATGTTACTTTATGCTAAATCTCTATGTAATGTTTTCTAATTTGTAAGAATGCGCCTGCCATTATCTACTATTTAAGCATATTTCTTTATTTATATTGTACCACATCTAGAAACAGAATACTTTTTGCCTCTGTAATATTTACTTATGTAAGTTTGCTATGTAAATTTTCAAAAATGTAAATTTTTCCTGGTAAATAAATTCTAAATTCTAATAATAATAAAATTCTACTTAGATTAAAAATATTCCTACAATATATTGGCTGTTATTTATTTTCAAGGAGTGTAAAAATATTTTTACAAATGAATTACTTGTTCTGTACATGATTTTTAAAAATATTAATTAAAGTTTCCTTATGAATGGTTTATATGATTAGTTCAATATACCTGTTAATGTGTCTCTCTCATATCGTACTGCAATGTGAGTATCATGTTCTAAATTCCTAAATTTAGCTTCGCAACCTGCAAGTTGTGTGTGAGTGCCATCACGATCATGATCATAATGAAGAGAACCATTATTTATCATGGCAGATATATAAGGGTGTTGATGCTATAAAAAAATTATATTAGATGAATTTAAATTGATTATGTATTATTTAGCTGATATTTATATACGTACATTATGAGGGCCATTATGATTACTATAAGTATCGAGTATTATACCTAGACCATTGAAAAAGTCTTTACTACCAAATACAGGTCCTGGCTGCATTCTCTCCTTAGCATACCAAATAGCGACACCATCTCCAAATAAATCTCTACCTTTTCCGTGAACTTTAAAATGTACTTGTAATTCCCAATTTCTCACATTACATGGCTATAATCATAAAGAAACACTTAGTCTTTTGCATATTATGGTTTCAGTTTAAGAGGATTAATTTTATCATAAAATTAGAAATACTTAAATATTACTTGAATATTTTCTGATTTTAAAAATGAAATTTATAAGCAAAAATTAATTAAATATGTTAGATAAAAAAATTTGAGGAATACTTGTGTTTCAAATTTTAAGACAGTTTATTATCACATTTTTATTGAGTACATTCTTGATAAAGTCTGATGCTTTTTTTATCTTATAAGAAAAGATGTCAGTTTTAATCGAAATTCTTTGATACAAATTTACAGTTAAGAAACTATAGTTTAACTATATTAGTGAAAACAATATTCCATGCATATAATTAATAATTTTTAATATAACATTTACCACAGTGTTCCAAATAGCACCAGTTTGACTCTGTGCATCAGGCGTTAACCTTATGTAATTATTAGTAACCAAAGTACTGCCCATAAAGTCCCAGAAAGGTATTGTCATTCCTGATCCTGCAAATATTATTTGAGAATGAGGAGAAAAATAATTTATTTTACAAATCTCTAACATGTAAAAGTAAACTAAAATAAGCTACTAAATTTTGTCTTATAAAAATAATAATAAATATGTAACCATCTACGATTTACACTAATAAGGTAATTTAAGCTAATAATGAATTTGTATTTAAAAAACATTCAAAAATGATGACGCGTCATAATAGTTATCTGAATTACGGCATAACCTACAAGTTCACTTTTAAAACGTAATTCGCACGTATTACTAATCCATTATCGCATGTATGAGTGACAAACTCGTAAAAGCGTAAAATGCACTATTTGGAAGTACGAAAATCGGCTTCTCCTAACGTAAATAACTCTACTTCGTTTCAATAGCACGTATAAGTACCTTGATATGGTCGAATTAACGAATGTTCTCGTTTCATATAATCGTTCGTATTCCACTCGGCACCGACGAACGCAAGGAAGCCGGTGGCCAGCAGCCAGCACCAGCTTGTCCCAGACGTCCGCATTTTCGATTTTGACTTTAAAATGTTATTATTTTTTGATAACGAAAAAAGGGCTCTCTGAATGAGTCACACGGTGGCAGACTGGCAGCCGCGCGATATGGGCTATACTCCACTCTCCCGTTTGCCCGACTGGACTATGCAGTATGCACTGTGCTGGGCAGTGAGTTAACGCTTAGCAGCATAAGCGCAGCTCGTAGTCGTACGTAGCTAAATACTTAGCTGAATGCCTAAATCCCCCAAGCGCGATATAGGTTATATACATGCCGCGGCCTCTGACGTGGGCATTTGAATCTAAAAGATGTCTGGGACTGGGTCTGCGGGGTGGTCAGTTTACAGTTAACGGCAGGTCGGCAGCTGACCTGCTGTCTGCTGATGGCAGAGTGCAGACGAACGGACACACGGGTGAGCGTGAGCCGTGAGCGTATATGAGCTAGAAACTGTTTGGCTCTGGCCACATCATTTTTCGGGGAAAAATAAGTTGGCTTTTCCGCTTTTACTATATGATGAATATCGGTATTGTTCTGCGATTGTATGGGTCCAGAATATCGAACTTTTTACGGGGAAATGAAATTATTTCGTTGCGTTTGACGGAACCTGACTGAGTTTACGAAAACTTACGACTTCTGACAGCAAGAACGCTGATAAGTATGAGATTGCAATTTTTGCGCGAAAGTATAATATTCTTAAAAACGTATTTTACTTGATCGTTATTTGGTCTTGTTGCAAAAGAATTTTGTAAACTACTTATTAGATTCTTAAAATGCAAGTTATATTTTACATTAGAAAATAAGTATTTAACAATTGTTTATTTATGTTTAATAGTATATTACACATCTAATGTGGCAAATACGAGATGTAGGCTCGTCAATCTTTCTTCCGTATAGTGCGTGTATAATTTTTCACCATAGCCAGGCCGAAAACACGACATTCCTGTAAGTGGTACTTTCGACCAGAGTATGTTGAAAAATGTTTTTTTTTTTCTTTGAGAGAACAGGGTAATGAAAAATAGTCCAAATAGATTCTTAAATACAAAATTTAATTTCATACGAATTCTATAAATAAAAAAATATAATATACCATACATATAACTTTATAGCAATGTAAAAAAATCTTGCGGTATATGATTTTCGACATAACATCTACACAAATAATTTACAGTTTTTAAATTATTTTTTTCTGCCCCGACCAGCGCCTTTGGCAGTATTTTTGACTTTGCCTTTACTTCCAGATGGTTCACTTTTGGCTTTAGAAGGTGCTTTAGCTTTAATGAGTTTATCGTTTTCAAGTTTATCTTCTTCTCCATCTTCTTCATTCACAAGTTGATCTTCATCATCCACTGTGAAATCATTATCTTGGGCATCACGATTTGATTTTTTCTTCATAGTAGAACCTGCACTACTAAAGAGAGCAGTCTTGTTGTAGGCTTTTGTAAATGCAGTCTTTGTTTTGGTGTCAACAGATTGCATTGGATCTCTTGTATGTGGCCATTTAGTGAGCTCTATTAAGGAATCCAAGTCCTCTCTTGTTAAGTGATAATTATTCATAACAGCAATTGCTTTTTCAACACCATCTACACCTTCAACAGCTAAAGGCCTGATGATAGAATCAACTAACATTTTCAGATAGTCCAGATTGATTGCTTCTTTACTTGCACCTGTGGTTATGCGAGTATGAGTAGTCAGTTCTTGTAGAAGTCTATCACATTTATTTGTTCTTGAGTTTTTTCCTAGCCAACTGGGAAAATTTATTTGAGAATTTATAAAGCCAGACATAATTGTGCCTGGTATAACTGATGAAAAACAAGCTTGAACTGGTAAAAGACTCCATGCTTGATTACTTCTAATTTTATTTTCAATTGTATCTCCTATTGCCAAACTTTCACTACATTTTGCCAGTTTTTCAAAAAGTTCATTTTTTGGACCAGATGGTGTGACTATAAGATAATTTTCTTCTACAAATAGTGATGCAATATTATAATCATGAAAGAATAAATCACTTTTATCATGAATATTCATCTGTTTGTGTTCTTCTGCGCTGAAAACCTTACGAACAACATCCCAGGGTCCTAGTTTCAGGTTTTTATATTTTGTTTTTTCTTTATTTTCATCTTCTGTTTGAGATTTTGCTGACAATATTGCTATATGATTAATAACTTGACGAATATCTTGATTTGTTGACTGAATTATTTTGGTGAGATCATCTGGTTTTATTTTAATGTCTTCTTTGAAACAAATAGACATCATTGCAGCTCTGATTTGCTCTAATCTTGGCTTTTGGAATCGTAAATCAAATGTATAATTAGCTAAAGTTTTTATTTTCTGACTTTGCCGATCATTACAGATGCATACGATAGGAACTTCTGTTGATTTTATAAAAGCAATCAGTTCTTGCATACCACCTCTGTCTTCATTTCCTGCCATTCCATCAACTTCATCCATTAGTAAAACATGTTTTGGATGAGTTTTGTCTTTTTCTTTTGTTAAAAATGACTTAACAGTTTTGTTAGACAAAATACCTGCTATTTCTTCTTGTAAAAGTCTTTTGCTTCTTGTATCAGATGCATTAAATTCAATTATTTCAAAACCTAATTGAGCACAAACAACATATGCTGTTGTAGTTTTACCAATACCGGGTGGACCAGACAATAGAGCAGCTTTATAAATTGTTCCAGTATCATCTCTAACATTAAATTTTGGTTTTGTGGCTTTTGAACCTTTCCCATGATTTTTATGCCAATTTGACAACCAAAATTGTAATTTTTTGGCATTGCTTTTGTCACCACCTTGACCAATGATTTGTTTTAGATCTTTAGGTCTATACTTTTCCACTAAAGCATCCATTCCTATGTTACTGATTATTGTAGATGATGTAGATTCTTTGATTTTATCATTAACTGGTGAATCACACTTCTTCACTTCAGTTTTTATCTCTTGAGTACTAGTAGCATGTTTTACAGATTCACTTTTAGGTGGTGAAGATATAATTGTTTCAACCTTTTTAGGACTTGTATTTTTAGTTTTTGTTGGTGAATCTTCTTTAGATTTCTTAATTTTTTCAGGGCTCTTAAATACATTTTTTGGAGCATTCTTATTTTTCTTTACTTTTTCTGGACTGTCGTGTTCATCATGACTTGAAGATTTATCTCTTTTACGTTTATTTGTTTCAGAGGTACTGGGTGTATTTTTATTTTCTCCTGCAGCTGCTGGTCTACTGCGTAGCATATCTAATAATTCATCTTCACCAATTTTCTTAACTCCAAGGCTTTCTGCTTTTGCCATTTTGGAAGGTCCAGGTTCATCGCCTATGATAATATAATTAAGTTTCTTTGATACAGCATGAAGTATTTTACCACCATATTGTTTTATAATGGATTCAGCTTCTTCACGTTCTAATGAATCTAGAACTCCTGTGATTAAGAAGCTTAAGTTAGCAAGGCAATTTTCAGCTCCTTCTGGAATTTCTTTTGAGCCTGGATTTCTAGCTCCACCTCTATTTAGATAATTTTGATATAACATTGCATTACTTTTCTTCTTTTCAACCTTTTCTTGAATAACATCATTATAGTCCACTTCCTTATCCTTTTCTTTGTCTTTCTTAGGCTTGGAGACTTTTTCAACTTCAAGCTTTTCATGAGGAGAATTTTTCTTCTTACTTTTGTTTTCATGCTTTTTTTCAGAGTGATCTGTGTTTCTATTTTTATTTTCTTTTGATGGAGGAGATTTTTCATTTTTATTTTTTTCTTTATCTTTTGAACTAGATTTAGTCTTCTCACTTTCTTTAACTCCGTTTTCATGTTTGGTATCTTTGTCTTCTTTCTTTAAATCAAATTTATCATCTTTACTTTTATCTTGAACGAATGAAGATGTGTTTTTATCCTTTACAGTAGCTAAGTACTCATCCTCAATCTGTGTTGTATCTAACTGATTTAGAGTAGCGTCAAAGTCATCATCTTCATTTGAAAAATCAATTTTGTTTTTTGACGTAGCTTCCTCACTGACCTTTTTAATAGATTTAGGTGCATTTATTCTTTTAACAGGCTTCCTGCCCAATATTGCGCTTACATCACTAACTTCTTCCAACTTTTCTATATTTTTCTTGGGACTCTTATCTTTTGTAATCTTTGCTTTCTTAGTCTTTGTCTGACTAATGATTTCAGTCTCATCCTCATCCGATGATACAATCGCGCGTTTTTTGGAGCTCGATTTTTTCTCCTTATTCACAGCCTTTGCCTTGTTCTTAGAAGGACTAATTTCTTCCACTTCGTCGTCGTCCGAAGTTACTAACTTTTTCGCTTTCTTTTTTGGCTTTTCCTCCGTGACATTTTTTTTCTGCAAGTTCGGCCTACAGAAATAATTTCTTATATCCTGAGACATCTTGTAATTTTTCTTCACACAATTTCTCTTTCCAAGTAAGGTTAAATATCTTCGTGAATAATTGTGACTCTTACAAGTTTTTGTTTTTTTCCTTAGCTAAACCTTGATAAACCTCTCATGTTTTTATTGATTCCGGAGCAAGAATCTTCTGAAGTGCGACTTACATTTTTCCACGCATAATCAAGGCGACAATTGTTATTGCGTTAAAGGTCGACCGTCGGCTATAGAGCAAAGCGCGGGAGAAAAGTGTGCCAAAATATAGGAATAGGAGTTGCGGACGACCGGCACAGCACGAGGCACGACACTCTGCAGCGTAATAAGTAAAAGGTCTATAATGCGCATGCGTAATCCGGAGCAGAATATAAGTACCTAGTTTTGAATTTTATAATTTATAACTCGTAAATATATATTTACTTATAACCATGAATAATTATAATTCGTTTCTATAACAACCCCTGTGATATGTAATATTAAACGGAAGAATTAATTTAAGTATTGTTAAAGTATTATTGGCTTTTTAGTGAATTTCATATAATGATCGATTTTTTTTTTAAATATATACAAGTAATACTCGGAATGTAGCATCCATTTTTAAAGGTTGTGTACTTGTTTAAGTATAGCGGTCATAAAACAAATGTTAGGATGTATGAACTATCGATCACTTCTTATCACAATGAATTGCATAAATGTTACTTAAATTAGCAGTTAGATTAGTTTGTTTAGACTAATCAGTCCATGAATAAAACTAGGTAAGTATAACAATGGAAGACTTTTAGATTTTTATATAAGCTAAAACACATACACGACAAGGCAGTTTTCAATCACTTATTATGTTTGTAGAACAATTAAACGATAGTTTGAGGTCCGACCTCCAATAAACGAATTTCATTTATTTTTTATTTTCAATAATTATCAATCAATAATTCGATATATATTTAAGTAATTTCTGCACAGAAAAGCATTAGGTAGGGGACAGAGGGGCAAGTCGACACTATTTTTAGATTTCTTATTCGAATTAAGGTGGTTCTTTCACGGGGATTCCCAGTCAAATCAGTGCTAAATGAAAAAGGTTATCTAAGATTAAAAAAACCATAGTTTACTAATAATTATAGTTTAATCTAATAATAATACGCTTATACTATAAATATAGTGTATTAAACATGACTAAAATAACTTTTTGTAACGAAATATCGATATTTTAGAAATAGCACCAACAATTATTGATAAAAAA
>JAPYZP010003977.1:0-11922 GCA_030522985.1 Torymus sinensis
GCGTGCGCGGGCTTGAGTCATTTGAAATCCTCCGTTGGCCGCGTTAAACGCGATAATATAATAATTGTAACTGCCAAAAGGAGGCTAGAGAAGCCGATACGTACAGTGCAAAGTACATTTCGAGATTGATGGTGTGCTGGGTAACCGGTTAATCGGTGTTTCAGAGTATGGAGCTGTTAACAAGTGTCTTGTATCTCTCGTAGAAAATTTAATTGTGTATAATGCTGTCTCTGAAGTTGTTATATAAATGTACTTTCATAGACAATTAAGAGCTATATATATATATTTCGTAAAGTTATCGATTTCTTAACCTTTAGACTGCCGGAAAGCCTATATATATATATATATAGGCTCGACCTCTGACATGAACTTTGTATATAGTTGATACGTGATACAAAACAGTAATTTGGCCACTTTTAAAGGACCGTTTAAAGGTTCAAATCCCGACAGTCTAAAGGTTAATTTATCTACTATAGAACGATAAGAGATTTTTCAAGCACGCAGCGCTGATAAAGTATCAATCGGTACGAATGTTTACCTCGCCGCCTTCTCAACATCACAAAAATATAGATATATCGATAGTGACGCGGTTTTTCCTCAATCAGACAGTCGCTCATATCAGTCGAGATTTCGTTAAGACAAACATCTAGAAACGTACATAGGCAGGAGAGCGGCGACACCGCGTGGCCTTTGGACTCTCGTCACCTATAGGTGTCTATCGACTTTACTTCCTGGATATATATGCCTATATAGATAAGTATATATAGGTGTGCCTAATGACGCGCTCATAGCCGCGCGAGGATACTTACGAATGCGGTTTCTAATGAATTCGTTAGCAGCACTCGTGTGTATCCTCCTCCATCGGCGCGTGGACTCGAGATTAATACTTTCGTGAGCCACCTGTTGATTCGCGCTTTCATATCGAATGGTGCACAATTGTACCGAACAATCGGTTCCAAGTGGTTTACACGCGTATATAGAGATAAACATCGAAATCGGCTAAGAATGTGATATATTTTTATCCGTGAATAAATATTTTCTTTCGAGTGCAATACTACTCAAATATATCATGTATAGATAATTATAGTCTATCTTCACTTTATGCCCGATACAAGAAGTCTAAAGTACGTACTTATCCAGGCTGTACTTTCTGGCTTTGTTTCTCCCCTACTTTTGAAACGGCATTTTCCACTCTCGAAGAAAAGTAACGGCATATCGCGCAGTACTGTTTTATATGTGATACGAATGTCCCTGTGTGCTATGCTTCATTTCACGAGACCTTCAAGTTGGACTCCTACTATACATTTTAATCCGAAATAATTAAAAATGGATATTACTTTTTAATATATCTTTCGAAAAATGTTTCTTCCAATTTTAGTTGAAAACCTGCAAAAATGAAAGAATTCCGTTGCTTTGGGTGAATTTATTATTTTGAAATTAACATACTAACATTCAAGAGTGGTTCTATAAAAAAAATGCATAAAAAGTTACTTTACATGCAACTTTTTAACGAATGTTAATCATGTCATATTACCGGTAGGAACTATATTAGCTCGGTAGCTTATTCGTAAAAATATTCAATCATGAAACAATAATTTACACATTATGTTAAAGTTAACATTAAAAATAATAAATAACAACTGTCTTTTAATTAAAAAGTTTTAACATATACTTTTTAATCCATCCCTATAAAAGTATTAATTTTGCAAATATTTAAAATAAGCTTTCGTCAGTCTATAACGAATTATCACTTTTTTTTAGGGCAATTAGCCGCTACGTGCGATTGCTGTGGACAATAAAGGGACACGAGAAGAAAGATCGAAGCGTCGCCGACGTATTTCGACAGCATGTTGCACGAAATCCTAATAAGCCATGCCTCATTTTCGAGGATCAAGAGTGGACGTTCCAGCAGGTATGTTCATATGGCCTGCTCATATATGATGTATAGGTCATTCAAAAGACGCCTTTTTATCTCTATACCTGTCACTTCAACGCACATGTTCGTTAGCGCCATTGCGTAGATAACAAAAAGATCACCTTGAGCCGTTTAAAATATGTGAAATGCTTTGGTTCGCAGACAAAAATGTGAAAAGGCTATATTTTTATGCTGTTACAGTTTTATTAGAAAATGCGTATGCACTTTATTAAGAGATTGCAGTAATTTAAAGTTGAATCTTAAGCAAGTGTGAATATTTATAAACAAAACATTGGAGATTCGGGTATTTCCTACGACATATTTTCGTTGATAACGTTATATAAATTTATATCTCTGAAAACTATAATTTATTTTGAAAATTCAATAATTACTTTTTAAGAATCTTTCTTGTATACTTGATAGTTATTCCAATCATTTTCTGATTCCTTTCGTAGTTTCATAAAAAGAGATCATCATCATCATTATAGCAGCTATTACATCAAGGATAATAAGTCAATCTGAGAAACGTAATAGAAATAAGAAGTTTTGCATTTATATTTTCTGTATACAATTATCACCTGTAGCATTCATTCCATATAGAGTTTTGAAAATGTGTTTTCGAGTAAATCGAAAAATATTACATATATAAATATTTATTATACCATCAATAATGTTTTTCAGGTCGAAGATTACAGCAACAAAGTTGCTTCCGTATTCAAAGCCCATGGCTACAAGAAGGGTGACGCCGTCGCCCTTTTGTTGGAAAATAGACCAGAATACGTCGGCATCTGGCTGGGTCTTAGCAAACTCGGCATAATCACTCCACTTATCAACACTAATCTAAGGAAAAGTTCCCTTCTGCACAGCGTCAGTGTAGCAGGATGTCAGGCCATGATCTATGGTGCTGATTTGGGAGAAGGTATAATCATATACTATTTAATTCTTTTTAAATTCGAAGAATGAACTCCGATTAGTCATTAGTAATGGTATTTATGCAAAACAACTAGAACTTATAAAGAACAA
Organism: Torymus sinensis; assembly: GCA_030522985.1. Lineage (NCBI taxonomy): Eukaryota > Metazoa > Arthropoda > Insecta > Hymenoptera > Torymidae > Torymus > Torymus sinensis. Next base: position 2,939 of record JAPYZP010003977.1, read on the forward strand.
ACCTGTCTGCTCTATAATTTTTTACGTTGACACAAAGCTCAGACGGACGGTTACGTTAAAATGACTCAGCAGAATAAAAACTAGCGATTTTGACTTTAGCTTATGTCACGCGTGTGTCTCTTCAAAATACTGTAGTGATGAAACTCGCATATGTTACGTTGTCGCTTACCAGCCGATCGCGTGTTCAACCGACTTTCAAGCTCTCAGCTAAATTCTTAGTCGAGTATGTTTAAGTCATTAGGATTTTTTTTTCTTTTACCACGAGCGTTAAAAGTCTTGCTCTTAACATGAAATTTCGAACGGAAATTTCATAATTACTGAAAATGAATACATTCATAGGGAATTTGACATTTTTATTTATAGTTCTATTTTTTCTTAACTTCAAAGCCTGATTCTTTTTATAGAAATGGAACGTATTTCTCTTATACTGGCCTCCAGGGTGCTATCACACCTTTTGATATCAGTATAATAAAAATAATTTTCCAAAAGTTTATAAGCAAAGACTATAATATAAAATCGAAGTACACTAAAATGTAAAGATACAATAATACCAGATTGCTGGTATTGATTGATATTGAAAATATTAATTTATACAATCAGCTATAATTGTTATTCAATAATAAAAAGTATTGTATCTTTTCTTGGAAGATGAAAGATAGTTTCTACTGATTATAAAGTCATAATGATTAAACAAATTTTTGGTTAAATTTAATACTAAAACCTTTATAAGTGAATAGCTAGAGAAATCCATCTTTTTCTTTTGTAAAGGTGTACGTAATTTGTAACACAAACTATTTATTGAGCCTGGAAGAAGAAAAAGGAGGAAAGCATTCTAAAAATTATATAACATTGAAATAACACAGGTCGTAAATGATAATGAAATATGACATTGGGAGTTTTTCCGATAATCCGATTGACGAAAATAATGATAAAAAAGTGTTATCAACCTCTCTGCAAAAGAATATACGGAAAAGTCGTGTTGACCGCTCGAAAGCAAGCAGTAGTTTCTAACATGACCACTATACTACACACACATACACTCTCACCACCACCTCAATTTTCTCGACTTTCTCCGCAATACCATTATTCTCTCGTATTAAGACGCGGAAGCCCGCACATCAACGCACCCGCTTACACTTTCACCGATCAATCATCACGGTGCATCTTGCTCATGTTTTTTTTCTTTACATATTTTCAGCCGTAAAGGACATCGCGTCGCAGCTGGATGCTAAATTGGCCCTGTACCGGCTGACGGACGACCCGAACACCCCATCGGACGGACTGAAGGAGAAGGAGCTCGGCAACTTCCTGGCCGACGCGCCGAGCGTGCCACCGGTCATCCAGGACAAGGGCTGCTACGGCGACAAGCTCATGTACATCTACACGAGCGGTACGACCGGCCTTCCCAAAGCCGCTGTCATCACGAACTCCAGGTATATATTGATATAGTTCTCGAAACGTCAAGGGAATATCCGTATATATACGATCGGCGGGAAATGGAAAGAGAGAGTGAGACAGACTGAAAGAGATATGGAATTGGTGTGCGTGTGCGCAGTATAACAGCTGCGTGCGGCGATATTCGCTCGATTCCTACTTCGGAGGGAAGTGTGTCAGGGACGTGGCCAGCCACTCAAGGGTCATTCGCATTCCTTCGTTTGCGCAAAAACAATTTTGGGCTTCAAGAGCGTCATTTGCAATTTGATTCGTTAATAATTTTTCTAAGATAATTTACATATGTGGGAAAAAGTTGATTTTCATACTGTATAATGAGGGTGACTGGAAAATTATTTTCAAAATTAACATTGGACAGATTTAATTATGACTAGAGGCATTTATAAATGGCTCATCTAGATGGTAATTGACAAACAAAAAAGAAACACAAAAAAGGACAGATTTAATGTCTTATTTTCAAAATTAAAGGTTAAATTAGAATAGAAATTCAACGCTGCGATATAAGTGTTGATTTTCTGTTCAGCTTTCTATTTGAAAGCAAGGAAGTGTTTTTAATAGCGGTAAACAATTTGGAAAATAGAAGCCACTTAAATAACGGGTTTAGCTGTTTATCTTTGGGAAAGCTAATTTTTTTTTACTTTTAGTATAAAAGTATGAATTTTGTTATTGTAATAACTACTTTTTATTAATATTACGTGAAATTTATTATAACTCTATAGATACCCAGTACGTTTTCATGATTATTGCATGAACAATAACAAATTTTAAACATATACCGAAAATATACCTGCCGAACAAATTGCACCAAAGGCACAATCGAAATATCGAACAAAGCATGCATAAATTTAATGAATATTCAAATCCTAAAATACCCATATCACGGCCCATCCTTCATAAATAAATGTTTTGCTGTTTCAGATTCATGTTCATTGCCAGTGGCATTTATTACCTAGGGGCTTTTCGCAACAGCGACAGATTTTACACGCCGCTGCCGCTTTATCACACCGCAGGTGGTGTTATGTCCATAGGTCAAAGTCTATTACACGGCGCCACAGTTGTTATTAGGAAAAAATTCTCTGCTAGCGCATACTTCGGCGATTGCATCAAATACAATTGCACGGTAAAATATAATTATTATAACTGTATTGTGACTCGCACTTCAACGATAATTAAAGCAACAAACATTTTTAGATTTTTTCAATAATGTTTGGTCTAGCGTCTCGTATTTGAATAAGTTTGATAAAAATGTATAGATTACGCGGTATTTAAAATGAATTATTTATTAAATCATTAATAAAGATTTATAACATTTGAATTCACTAATATACACCGGAAGAAATTAAGGGGCCAGCTGGGATTAAACCTAAAAATTGAAAAATCAACAATTAAAATTGAAGGCAATAATTATAGGCTACTTTCCTAAAAGTGGACTATACAAATAACTAATTTATGCACCCATACGTACCAAATTTTCCTCTGGATAGCTGGAATGATCCTACGAGTTTTATATGTTCAAAAGTGCTTTACCACATGATTCTGAAGAACATTTTTTGAAAAAGTAAGTAGGAACTGAAATAAAAAATTCATTCATGCCGAAAAATATTGAAAATCTGAAAAATTGACTTTATTCAACTTTTTCATTGTGAATGATTTTTTTCCAAAATCTGCTTCGCTTATTCCACAACAGATATTTTGTAGAATATCTGTGATTTTTTTCAAGCCAATTCGTTCAAAACTCTTCAGAATCACATGGTAAAGCAATTTTGGACATATACGACTCGTAGGATCATTCGAACTATCTGGAGGGAAATTTAGTACGAATTTATATAGCTTACTTTTAGGAAGACCTTTTAACTTATTTGAAATTAAATATTTTTTTTCAACATGTGCATGAAAAAGGACCTTTTCCTGCATAGAAAAGTGCATAGAAAGTCGACTATTACGAGCATCTAGCGAGGTTTTCCGCAGTGGCGGGAAGAAAAGTAATTAGTCTCCCGTTATGACGACTCGATATACCCGATGTCCCATCCACTTTTCATGCAAAAAAAGTCCTATTCCAGCACTTATTAAAAAAAGTACAATGTGTAACAAGGGAACCATTGACTTTTTCAGACTCGGATGATGATCTTCAGCACTCGTTTATCACTCGTGCTCAATCATCATCCTCGCTAGAAAAAGTCAACTTTCTCCCCTAGTTGCATGATTTAGTATTTCCTGTCTAGTTATTAAAATAGTTTGTTTTTACGATTATTGTTTTTTTTATTAATTAGTTTTTAGTGATATCATATTTTTTAGTACAACACGTTAAAGTAATTACTAAAATTGCTTATCATTTCAGGTATCGCAATATATTGGTGAGATGTGTCGTTACATTTTAGCAGTATCACCAAAACCAGAAGATAAAAAGCACAATGTTCGTATAATATTCGGAAATGGTCTCAGGCCACAAATCTGGCGTGAGTTTGTTGCACGTTTTGAAGTTCCTCAAGTGTGTGAATTTTATGGAGCCACTGAGGGCAATGCAAATATTGGTAAGTGTTGAGGATGTTAAAAAGAATTGATAAAAAGAAAACCAAATTTTCGTTATAATAATGAAATTATAAATATCTTTTAAAATTTCAGTAAACGTTGATAATACAGTAGGAGCAATAGGCTTTGTATCCCGCATATTACCAGCAGTTTATCCTATCTCAATTATTAAAGTTGATGCGGACGGAGAACCAATTAGAAACTCAAAAGGACTTTGTCAAGTTTGTGAACCAAGTACGTATCATACTTTTTCAAACAATTAAAAAGCGTAAAAAAACACATGGTTAATTTGAAATATTTTGATGAACATTTAAGAAATCATTAGAAAATTTGAATTATCGATTAGTTGCTCTATTTTATTGAATTACATAATACTGAGATCAAATACTTGAAACGTAGAGAGATGTATCAATAGCTTGAACAATATTTTTTCAAATATCATACACTTTTGTTGTTTTGAGTTTAACAACTGATAATATCATAATTCGTCTTTAGATGAGCCTGGAGTTTTCATTGGTAAAATTATCCCAAATAACCCGTCCAGAGCATTCTTAGGATACGTAGATAAAAAAGCTTCTAAGACTAAAGTTGTTTATGATGTTTTCTCCAAGGGTGATTCTGCATTCTTATCAGGTAAAATGAACTTTTTGCAAGAAACGTTCTTCTTAAATTTGATGTAGTACAACTGTATTATACATATTGATTTTTTTAGGTGACATTCTCGTGGCCGATGAGCTTGGCTACTTGTACTTTAGGGATAGAACTGGGGATACGTTCCGTTGGAAAGGCGAAAATGTTTCAACATCTGAAATTGAAGCTATTGTTAGTAATCTCATTAACTACAGGGATTGCGTCGTTTATGGTGTCGAGGTAAATATATCAATTTTGTTTAAGACTTGTTTCTATTAAATATTTTTACTAATTCGTTTCTATTGTCTTAGGTACATGGAGCAGAAGGTAGAGCAGGAATGGCTGCAATTTATGACGCAGACGGTTCATTGAACATCGAACATTTAACGCACCAAATTAGAGAACAATTGCCAGCTTACGCCAGACCACAGTTTATTAGGATACTAACGAAAATCGATCTCACTGGTAATAATACTTTGCTAAAAGTTTTTGTTAAGTTTTCTTGCATTTCGATTATATAGAATATAAAAATAGTGGTAATATTTAAACTTATATATCATGAGATGATACTTTTACTTAACAATGACAATGTCGGTATTGTAGATTTCTACCCTCCAATCTTTATAGTAGAGGTATAAATTATAATGTTGTGATATTTTGGGTACATTATTTTAAATAGTCGATAAAATTATCTTTTTTAAGTCAATAACTCAATCATTATATTAAGGATAACTTACTATGGCTATTACTACTGTCAACATATAATAATGAATTTACTTTTGTCAGAATGTAACTTATCTTTCCTTAAATCCTGTTTAAGCAGGAAAACTTTTAAGTAAAGCATAAAATAACATTGTACATTTCCAATTTCCAGGTACATTTAAGTTAAAGAAGAAGGATCTTCAGAGCGAGAGCTACGATCCACGTAAAATACGCGACAAGTTGTACTACATGGATCCGAAGGCAGGCTACCTGGAACTGACGTCCGACACATACGATCAAATTCAAATGGGCAAAATTCGCTTCTGAAGGGACAGCTACCAGCCTCACCTATCTGCGCCTGCAAGGTGGCAAAGAAAGGACGTCGCAGCGCGCGCAGAAGCGCACAAAAACCACACGTATCGCCGCTCTCTATGTGAACGTACAAACCGCAACGAGAAGCGCAACACGAGAAATCGAACTGTCCCGCGTCACGAGAACACACAAGAGATAAAACAAAAAGATATATAATTAACGAAAACGAACATACAAGTGAATGCGCACAGCAATACATGCCAGAGAATTGCCCGATACGCAGCGTGCAATTTTCGCAATCGCAAATCTTCCTTTTGTAAATAATGTAATCACGTGCTCGCGACAATTGGGCTCGCGGAGTCGTTGCTGACACACACACATATTACACGTGTACACACAGATTCAAGACACAGAACACAATAATATATACAGATGTGTAAAAAAAAAGATGAACTAACGGAGTGATGAGCTACAGAGAAAGAGCTCTGCGCGAGGAGAGGCGCTCGATATGTGTACGTCGATGAAGCACAAGATGAACGACTCGCTGTTGTGTACGATAAACGATATATATTTTCTTATGTGCGTCATTACGCCGATCAGTGTTTGAGTCATGAGCTTGCAGAGAGAGAGAGAGAGATGAGGGGGCAAAAAAGCGCACCTTTGTCCCTCTAATTCTCGCGCGATAAATCATTTGGGGCTGAGATTAATTTTTATCCGGGAGTAAGAGACGCTGTTTTGCGTGAGAAAAGATGGAACATGTACTTGGATCAATGTGCAAAGTCTGAAAGTTTCTTCTTTACCGCGTAACGAGATCCGCTATTCCCGACACTTTTTTCTTGCCATTGATCGATGAAAAAGATAAATAAGCGACGAAGATTATTCGAAAACTCAAATGATTATGTCGAGTGTGAGAGACGCGTAGAGCATAAGGTATGTGCCGAGCGAGAGAAATCGAATATTCCGCGTTATATATTGTGAGCGAACCGTCGTGCTTCGGCTTTGGCTCTTACCTAAAGCAGTGCAAAGTCTTTGGTAGGGCAGTCATGTAGGGCGTTTTGTAAGTTTAGTTACTTTTTTTTTAACTTAGAGTTGAAATTTTAAACAGATTTATATATTTATGCGTATATAAGTTTTTTAAAATCCTTATTTATTTCATTTGGGGGAGCCTCAATGATTTCGCCGTCTATCCTTTCACGTGTAAGATTTGATATTACCAGCATTTTTTGAATTCCACTGTTTGGCCCTTTTTTCGGGAAATTTCGTATACAAAGTAAGTAGGCAAGAGAATAATTAAACACCAAGCTTTCTTCTTTGTCTCTGTATTTAACTGTGATACGCCTGCATCTTACTCAACTTGCAATATCTCCTTTGATAATTTTTAATTTACAACGGTCCATTTTACTAAGATATTTGTATAACTATATTCCACAACTATTTCACACAAAGATTTTATTTGTTATTTTTGCAAAATATATAGAATTTTCAATCAATAAAAATATGATTGTACCTTTCTGAAAAATAAAAGCAATGAAAAATTTTAGCAATCAATGTGTATAAAAAGCGTAGATAGGGTGTATGCATTATTATAATAAAGAAAGTAAATTTCTCAAATAATTTCAATAGGTGGGGTGCAAGTGTAAGAAGCTAATATAGTGCTACAATAGCAAACGAGGATAGAATCGTCAAAATAAGTTTAAAACTTTTGATTAAAACATCAACTGAAAAATAACATAGAAAAGACTGGTTTTGACAAAAGAACAAAACAAACGATTTCCTTGTAGCTAACATATTTAAAAGTTTTTACAACTAATGACGAAACGTACCGTGATTCGTTCAATACGTTGTTATATTATACAATAAGTATTTATTGTTTAGGCTTTGCAACGTTGACGTATAAGCTATGCAAATTTATTCCGATTGTATATCACGCAGCAGGAATGTAAAATAGTATGCGTATGATTTATAGCAACGATTAAAATCAACGATTTTCGTTTATGTCTCGATTTACAATCAGTGATTTAAAAAAAATGTAACACTTTTAGTCTTATAAGTGTCGCTGTCGGTGATGCAGGGAGGATCTCCAAATGAAGAGTTAATTTTTTTATGACAAGTGGGGTATGTGTGCAGCTTAATGTTGCGATAATTTAGAATATATTGTTGCTTGTTATCTTTTTAGAATAAAAATTTTACCGTTTTTTAATTGCGTTCTTGCATCTTTTTGATTCCAATGAGGTTCGTGTGATTTTCGATTTATCATGAAAGTATGAACAAAGTGCGATGGATTGTAATAGCATTTCGAAACCAATTTAAAATATATCATAATTTTACGAACTTAACATGCATACACACATTAATTATAGAATAAAGATGATACTTTTTACATGTTTCTCGTTTATTAAAATTTACTCAAATTGATTTTTTTATAATTTTGACTTTTAATATATACATATATTTCGTTAAATTATTTAAAATCGTTTATTTTTATTAAAATTCAACATTTATATTAAACTTGAAATTTTTATTTTCTCATCTAATGTTATATAATTTTTGTACAAGTAAGTGACATGCATTTGCCATAACAGTTATAAGTTACAGATGTATTGATACAACGTACTTTTTAGTTGAATTTTCTTACTACGTAGTTTAGTTTTTTTACTCATCAACACTTTCGGCTAATGTATAAGACGACTTTCACGAATTTTAAAACGTCGAAGTTAACATTTTTAAATTATACAAAATTATGGTGTTGCTTCATTTTTCTAAGATCTATACAAATACGGAAATCAATAGTAAAAATATTTTTTCCGCTGATAAGAATTTTTCCATCGGTCTTACAGTCTTATAAATTAAATTAATTAATATTAATGGCAGTCAGAATGCCAATATTTTTATTATTTAACATTTTTAAAGCAACATAAAAATAATAAAAATTTTTAATAATTTATGACTCATATATACGCATTATACCCCACTGAAAGCGTTAAAATCTTTATGTTGGAAAATACAAAAATTCTAATCTAAAACATTCTTTTAATCATTTTGAAAATCAATAAATTTTTAATTTTTCGTTTTACTCTGTGTAGATACATCATAGAAAAAGATCGTTAAATTGAAATTATGGTATTTTTTTTACGTGGCCCTTTAGTCACGCATAAATTTAATGTAAAGAACTATAAGAATTAAATAGAGCTTTAAAATGCTGTAACTGCTCATTAAATTTATATTTTGAACCAACAGGAGAAGAGATACAAAAATTTTATAATTTCGCGAAACTCTTAAGTTTTTTCGAAAGAGTGCATAAAAATACCCGGGAAAAACAATTTTGAAGCGATTCCGAGACCAAAAATATTTGTTCTCTT
>JAPYZP010003978.1:0-10799 GCA_030522985.1 Torymus sinensis
CTCTTCGTCGATTTAACGAAGAGAGCGTGTGTTATTTTATACGCGTCGTGGAAAAAGTCCGCGGACAGGAGGTTTTTAATTGATCGTCGCTAAGGGGTAGGGGATTGTCAAGCTATTTTGGCACGCTCGATTTGTATTTATAAATCAGTTGTTTACGCTTAGGTATAGCTCAAAATAATTAATTAACCTGTTTTCTATCCAGTATTTACACTCGCCGCTATATATATATATATTTTCGGCCACCTGGCTCGCTATTGAATTGATGAAACTATTATTGCGATAGTTTCCGCCATTAATAATGCGATATGGTTTTTTGTTTCGTATAAACAGACAAACATAAACTACTCTTATGAACTATAGCACAAATCAATCTACAAGCTACTAAAAAATGAAAAACCACATAAATAATAATAATAATACCACAACACCAATATAATACTCACCCTTTCAGCTTTCTCAATGCTCGGCAATATATATTACAGGCTCACTCGCCGCGCTTCTTCGATTTTCGAATGAAGCGCGATTTGCCGGTACACGCTGCGGAAAAGCTTTACGGCCGCTAAACGCGACGGTGCAATGCAAATCGGGGAGGAATTTCATCGACGCGAAATTTCTCTCTCACTCTTTCGTTCGCCGAGAAAAGTGTATAAGGGTCGCGTCGGATCGCGAGAACGAGAGAGGGTGGCTCAGTCGTGGAAGGAAAGTGGTCCCGTTACAAGTTTTACTGCAGTTTTGCGGCGTGCGCGTGGGGAGCAAGCAAGCAAGAAAGAGAGAGAGAGCGTGCGGGGAGAACTCGCGCGCGCGCAATTGAATTTAAATATTCAATTATGCGATGTGTAAATGAAATAGAAGCCTTATGCAAATGTCTACACGCTAAGGGCTGTTGCAAATTTAAAGGGTTAAATATTTATTAGCGGAGGGGTTAACCGAGATTTATGGGCAACAACCGACGCCCTCCCCCCGCCCGCCTGCTTACTCTCTTTCCCGTCATTTGCGCCTCGGCTCGGTTTTCGTCTTTCCGAAAACGCGGCCAAGCGCGGCGCGGCGAGTGGCCCCCGTCGCGTGCCTTATTATACCAACCTCGTCGATAGCATCGACAAACGCACGCGCGTTTATATATGCACTCGAGACAAAGAGAAAGCTTCGAACCAAGCAACCACTCGACGACGTCTGCCGTTGCTGCTGCTGCTGCTGCTGCTGATGTTCATCCTCTCCATCGGCGAACTCTCGTGTGTGAGTGTATATGTATATATATATATGTCTCTTCGTGCGTAGCTGTTCCTTTCTCTCTCTTTCTGTTTCCGCCCAAACGGCCAGATTTATTTTTGAGAGTATATTTATACAAATTGTGTGCGTGAGAGAGCCGTGTTGCGCGCCTCTTTCTCGATTTGAGAGAGAAAAGGAACGCGCGAATGAGCATGCTTTTATAGATTATATATTTCGTTTCGAAAAAACGGGATTGATAAAGGATTGAGAAATTTTTTTTTTTTTTTCAGTCGGAGTGTATAAGAGAGTGAGAACGTATCAAATAAATATGTAGTCAGAGATTTTCGTTTTAACTCAACAAGGCTAACATTTATTTATAATGAAAATACGTTGATTGAGACAATGGTTTGAACAGTATTCATTATCGGTAATATATTATATCGCTATAATGCTAGTCGTATACAATGTGCGGGTGTGTTGTTTCCTTTTTTTTTATTATCCTCCACTTCCAGCCTTAAGTCTACATCGAAAAAAATTTCATTAATCTTGCGTTTTCTTTACTTCGCTTTTTAATATCCATGATTTTTTGTTCTCTTTCTTTTTTTTTTCTTCATCTTTTCCATGTATATTAACACACATACATTGACGATTCCTGTCGGTAAGAAGACTCATATGCCGCTGCGTAAGTTTTGCGCGTGTCTTTTCATTATAAGAGACTCGGTTTGTGTATGTGTGTGTGAGAGTGTGCGTATCGTGTATACTCTCCAAATATTTGCAAAATGAAATTTCACCCCACCCCCGACGTCCGTGAATAGAGGCGTCGAGTTTCCATCGCGACGAGTGATCGAAGATTCTCGAGCTCGCGCGGAGCGAAATTTGATTTTGAAAGGTTCGAAGAGCACATCGCGTATACATTAAAAAAAAAACACGCTCTTTCTTTTTTCTTTCTTTCGTCATACACGTTGGGCGAAATTCAGAAAAACTGTCGCTTTTTCGAGTGCTCTCTATATATGAATATCTCTCGCTGCGGCGACAGACACCGGCTTTAGCAGGCGCGAGTACTCGCGCGGACGCGTCTTCTCTCGATCTTTTTCCACTACACGTCGCTCTAATAAAAACCGCGACCAACAGAGGCGCAAAAACGTGCCGTCGCGTGAGTAAATGAACAATAAGGAAAAAGAAGAGATTAATAATAAAAAACAGAACACATGACGAAAAAAAGAGCGTCGCGAATGCTCGCGCCTGAAGCCGGAGCCTGCTTTTATATACATACACATATATACAATATATGTAAAGTCCGTCGACTCGATCTGTACAGCAATAATTAAAAAAAGTTGTATATAAGTATAGGAACGCGCGACAAGGAAAGAAGAAGTAAAAATTCTCTGCGTCTCTTACGTGTGTGTCTTATACGTGTGTGTGTGCACCAAGTTTTAACAAATGCGAACAAACAATTACTAGTTCGTATAATATAAACAAGGAAACATATTTAAGAAATTACCTAATGCGTTTATAATAATAAATTCAACACGACATCAACAAATGCATCCTCCGACGGCTATAGTGTCATTCGCTTTAATGCTGGATCGAGCGAAATAATATTCACGCGACTCGATGTGTATATATATATATAATAATCTATTTATTTATAAATCTCGTATACACGCTGCTTTTCCTTGTTACCTCTATATATGTATATAGACGTATAAAATGAATCAACTCGCTCGTCCGGTATTTGTTACAAAAAAGATCGAAAAAAAGAAGATGAAAGCACACTGCGCGCTCGCGAGACGGGACGAACGAACGGACGAAACGGAGAACATAACACACACATATACATATATATATATAACATATAATAAAGAGGCGCCACAGTCGACCTACGCGTGTGTGTGTATATATACGTGTTTTGTGCGTCTGTGCTTTTTTTCCACCTCTCCATCTCTCTTCCAAGCCGCGGCGTGAATTTAAACTAACCTCCCTCGATTAAAGAACGTTTTAATTAATTAAGTACAGTCTCTTTGCGCGCCGAATGCGCCCACCGCTCTCCTCGCTCTGCTGCAAACTCTATGGCACTAAGTATTCACGTGATTACGCTAAATAATAACCGTCCATCTCCGCGGCTCGAAATATATACGTGAAGAGAGAAACGTTAATGCATATTACGTGTAAAAAGTATAATAAAACAAAGATGAAGAGGAGGAGGGAGAAGAGAAAAAAAGAACAAGCATATATATATTCGGTAGGATTAAAAAAAAAAAAGAAAAAAAAGACGAATGGAGTCTCGCGTTCGCGCCTATACACGACCGTCGTCGTCGAGAGTGCCCGCTCGCAAAAATCCAAATGCAACGCACGAGGCCTGTGTGTGTGTGTGTGTCTCTGCGCTCGCCGAAAAAGCAAATGAAAAACAGAAACCGTTCCTGCGCGCACCCACGCACAGGCGCACGCGCACGTCGCCTGAGACGCTCGACGTTGCATTTATAAAAAGAAACTTCTCGCAAATTCAAACTTAACCATCGAAATCTACATATATAAAAAAAAACTCTATTCGTTCGTCGGCTTCCGACTCTTTTCCTTTCTCTCTATATGTATATACGATAATAATAATAATAATAATAATAAAAAAACATCAAATTATATTCACATATAGTATAATAAGTCTCATCTTATAATTCCATGAACAAACACCTCGCATTTCCGAGTCTCATATATATCGCATTCGCACAAATAATAATGCCTTATTGAAAGAGTGTGTACAATAAAAAAAAAAAAAAAAAAGAAAAAAGTGTGCGCGCGCGCTCGTCGCCGAGTAATAAAACAATGCATATAATAGTCGTACGCAAACGCATCGCTCACTTGAGTTAATATATATATATATTTATATATGTTTTGCAGCCTTTTTGAATATATATCATCATAATATATAATATGTATCACCAGACATCATGTAATTTTGTTTTTTTTGGGGGTTGGGGGCTGATTCGTTTGATCTGGTGAACAACAACAATAACCGAGATGGTGACATCTCGGCCCTAGGTTCGGCACTCGTAACTAGGGTTCCGACCAGCTAGGGCGCCGAGAGTCCACCCACCAAACTCCGTACTTTTGTTTTCTGGAAGAAGCTCAGGTAAGAAGAAATAAGAAGAAAGAGCGAGTTGAGAGGAGCGCGAGAAGGTGGCTTTCAAGGTCACACACCTTCTCGCGCGCGCTCTCTCGCTCTCTTACTCGAATATATATGTATAGCTCGGATGCCACGTTCGCTCGTGCGAGTGCAGTTCTCCTTTGGCGCCTCGAGTGCTGAGTCCAAATGCCGAGAGAGTGAGAGAGAAAGAGAGAGTGGGGGGACACCCTTCCGTCTCTCTTTCTCTCTCCATTGTGTTATACTTTTATCAAAACTCCGCGCCTTGTCGGCCTCCGTACCTGCGTCGAGCTACGGGGTCGCCAAGGTGTTCTTTTTGCTCTCTCTCTCTCTCTCTCTTACACTGTGACGTATGCACTTTATGTATGTGTGTATATTCGTATTGGAGCGCTTCACCCTTGGGTACCACACTCGCATCGATATACACACGCGCGCGCTCTTCTCGCGTGCTGTTAATGTAGTGTATATGCTTCATGTCTGTCTGTGTATGTGTGTGTCTGTATGTGTATATGTTTCGTGAGTCGTAGATGTACGTGTGAGCGTTTTGATTTATCGGGAAGGGTGTGTATTGTGCGTACGTACACATACACATGGAGAGTGCGAGGGGAACGCTCTCATTTTTTTTTTCTTACGATCCGTTCCATACGCACACACAGTGTGTATGTGTCCGCGCGTGCTTTTGCACGTACATATAGGCGCGAACGCCCCAAAGGAGGCGGCAGAGCACTTTGCTTGGCATCCGAGTTCTTTTTTTTTTTCTCTTTTTCATTTCAAGTTGCTTCGTCATGACGCGTAATGTAAGGCGGAGAGACATAGAGAGAGAAAACATGATTCTCTCGCTCTCTCGCACGGAAGCAACGATTATTGATTTATCGATTTTCATCTTTTTTTTTTCTTTGTTTTGTATATAACAGCAGAAAAAATTGGGGTAAGTACGGGGATTGGGGGTGGACCTCGCGCGCCCTGCCGGCCAGGACTTCGTACCTCACACAACTCCCTAGTTACGAGTACCGATACCTAGTCTGACTTAAGAAAAAATGGGGGGGTGTTTCTTGTTTTAAACTGTTTTTTTTTCCTCTCTTTCTCTTTTTGATATTCAGTTCGAATGCTCTATAGCTTTACAATTGTACACAGAAGATAAAATTGAATTTTGACTAACCTTTTTGCTTACTTATTTAATTTGGCAGTTCTCTCTCTTATACATTTTTTTTTTTATCATTTCTTAGTCATTTCTCTCGCGCTGATTTTTGATAATATATACCGATCCCGATACAATAATAGCATTACAATATGACACATATCGCGCATGCCAGCACGTTGCTTTTCTCTGAAAAATCTCTCTTTTCTTTTTATTTTTATTATTTTTTTTTTTTTTCCAGAAATATTGAAATATTCGTGTTTCCTAGCGTGTGTTTCAATGAAAGAGAATATACAAGCGTTTTTCTCCTTACACGGCAGACCGCACACAATTCCCTTAACTTTCCTTGCTCTCACTCGCCTATATAGCTAAACGTGTCTAACTTCTCGCGGACGCGCGCGAAATAAAACTTCGATATTTACGCGCGGCGCCCGACCTCGTATACGTATCGGTTATAGCGGAGCACGCCGTCTTTTTGTTATTTATTTATTTATGTTTTAGTTGATCGAAATAGTTTACGTAGTTCGTGTTTATAGACGAGAACAAACGCCCGCAAAGACGAAATAACACACGTACACGCATATTATATACGATTATATCGGAAGAAATGCAATTAGCTCGTTTTCACAATCCCGTAGTGTTAAACCCCTATTGTATACAGTCGCGATTCTTTCGTTAATCCGTCGTTTTCTCTACTACGATAACTCCTCTCAATTGCATTGAATTACGATTATGGTAACCTAATCACTAATAATTTAAAAACTACCAAAGTCTAATAATCTCACGCACACGCGGCCGCGTGACTCGCGTCCGCAACAAAACAAAATTTTCCGACACACGCCTTAAAATGCTTATACGCGATTCTCATAATTCTTAATATATATAATATATAATTCATTTAAAAATAGACACAAATGCATTTTGTGACGTTAGACTTATCAATTAATTACGTATATCTTGATCACGATTAAGGTTCCCACAAATGTACGTATGTACGTATCATTTGTTCGTTTGCTCCGAGACCGAAGCGTTAATAATGTAAAGAAGAGCGCGACGCGACTCTCTTGAAGAAAAAGTGTTCGCCGTGTTAAGCGTTTCGAGCAATTACCATAGTAAAACGGAAAAAATATAAAAAAAAAGACGATCGCGGCGGTTGCGCAAAAGTGCGTCGCTCTTGGTACTTGAGGCGACCGCGCGAAAAATCTCCAGCTCGGAGACGAGTATATATAGAATAATGAAGAAAAAAAAAACAAACGTTCAGGAACGTTGAGATCCGACGTATACTCTTGATTTACGTATCACGTGACTTTCGCGACGATCTCGCGTCCTTCAGAGGCAGCTTCGCGCTCTCGCCGTTATTGGTCGTAAGCGACCACTTGGCAAATGAAGTGCATGATAATGATCAGCATCGTGAGCAATGAGGAATCGCGTCTCAAAATTGAGACGCGATTCGCGATAATAAGTCGCGCCAAGTTGCCTCCGAAAAAACGTAAGAGACGGACTAATCATGCCTAACACTGTGTCCCTACACTGAATTTGCCCTAAAGTAAATACAAACGCACGCCCACGTAATGCCCTCTTCGTAAAAAACAATGAACGGTAATGATGGAAAAAAAGAAATTTTGATTCTCGATACCCGATCCACGACATATATAGACGGTCTCTTCCTTCTTCGTTTTTCCGCCGCCCATATCCTTCCTCTCTTTGCCTTCAAGGTCACGCGACAGAGAGATATTCATCACTCCGGTCTTTAAAATAAAACAAGAGAAACGTCATGCAAAATCGACGCGTGGAGGCCGGCGGCTCGATATCACCAAGAGTTTTATTTCACAGGCCTCCGACGTCAACGTACATTTTTTATAAGAAAACAACATTGTCTAAATAGAGGTGTCTAAAAGTTTCTCTGTCTCTCTCGGAGGCGTGACCTTGAAAGTTGAAAAGTAGCTAGAAAGCATCGGGAACCACACGCATGCGCGTTCGGGTGAACGAAGAAGGATCGTCTATTGAGAAAAGCGTGCAGACAAGGATAGAGGAGCGATCAACACGTCAACAATCAGATATAACTGTAATATATGCACGAAGATAAAAGAGAAATAGTACATATGAAAGCAGTAGTAATGTATTGAGACAAAATGTTACAAAGAAAAAAGAGGTAAAGTAAAAGTAAACAGACAAGTGTCAGTCTAAGAGGTTTTAAGGTAACAGTGCAACATCGAGCAGTATTTCGTAAGGAATATTCCGATCGAAGCTCGCGATGAAGAAGGTTGCCTCTTCGACGACTTTTTGATTTACTGAAAGCTGGACTAATCTCTGATATCTCTTCCTTTGCAATTGATCAAATGTTGAAACGAAAGGTAGTCAAAAGTATAATAATCGGCCATTTTGGCAGTAACGCGAATATCTGTACAAAGAAAAATGACAACCAGTCACGTGGTTAAAATTTTTAATTTTTACATATCGTCAAAAAGTAAAAATAATAAAAACGACGACGATGCCGTGATTTAAAAGCTAAGTAGTCTAAGCGGGTTAAAAAATCAGAGATTGCCATTTTAAGATATACATTTCCAATTACTGCAAGCAGCCCAGAAGTGAGAATTCGCGTCGCGTCAGATGGTAAAAAACAGAGACGCCAGCGTGAAAGAAGCAAAACAGAAAAAAAAACCAACTGAGACAGAAATTAAAATGTACAGCAAAGTGAGATGAAAGAAGAGACTAGACTTGTCGTTAACGCTCACTCCGTCCATGTGCGGCTCGCTTTGCTCGGATCGGCGATGCTTACAGAGCGTCGACCATGATCAGGCGAAAGGCGCGCGGAAAGAAGAGTAGGAAGATGATGCAGAAGAAGAAGAAGAAGAAGAAAAAGAGTCGTCTTTTAGTCGAGAGCGTTGATCGGGCGTCGATCATTACGAGCACGGATAGATGGCCGAGTGATAGGCGGCGAGGGCGGCGTGCGCGTGCGCAGGGGGCGCGGACGCGTGCGGCGTGCTCGCCATCGCGGCTGCCATCATCATCTGCTGGTGCGTACGCTTTAGGGAGTTGGGAGTTGTGGCGGCGCTACTCGGGGTCGTAACGGTGGTGGTGGTGTTGTTGTTGTTATTATTGTTATTACTGTTGTTGCTCTGGCCGTTCGTTTGCGTAGGCTGCTGCTGTTGCTGCTGCTGTTGCGCTTGGCTGGTTGGGCTTTGGTTTTGGTTGCTCAGTTGCAAGGGACTGGCGGTACTGCCGAGAGCGGCGTGATGGTGGTGGTGGTGGTGAATGTGATGGTGGTTGTGGGGAGTTATCGCGTCGTGCGGATAATAAGACGATGAGGTGGGCGAGGTACTCACGACGTCCGGCGTGCTGGCTCCGTCGGTGTGGCTGGTGCTGTCGGCGGTGCTGCGGGGACCGCCGCCGTCGAGGCCGTTGCCGAGCTCCGGCGGCTTCGTGCTCTCCCGGTCGTCGATCACCAGGTCGATCGGCATCTTGCCCTTCAGGCAGCTGATGTACCGGTGGCAGAAGTTGTCGCAGAGCTCGTGAACCTGCAACACACACACAGAAAGATATAGTGCATTACATCCTCTGGAAATTGAATCGTCTAACGCGCGAGGAAATTCGGCCGGGATCGCGACTCTGAGAGAAAAAAAGGAGCGACCTTCCGCATGAAAGTTGCATGAGAGAGCCGCAGCCGAAATGATAATCCATATTTATAGAGCCATTCGTTACTCGCGGAGGCTCGCTCGCACGCGCGCGCCAGCAGTGCGAATGAATTGGCAGGATTTTTTACCCCGCACGCGCGCGCAAGCGTTCGCGGTTGTAACGAGTATATTCCGGCGTGTTTCTCGGATCGAATCGTCGTATATATATATACACGGGGCCCTGGGTATATACCCACACACATACACACAGCGCGGCAGCGAACGTTTCTTTTATCGCGCCCGTCGTTGGGCCGCCGTCGCCGCCGCTGCTGCTGCTGCTGGCGGAATTTTTACGAGCGAGGGACGCTTTTTGCCTCCTCGCCTCCTCCCTCCCCCCGGGCTTCTTGTTCCTCTACTTCGCTCGATTGTCGCTCGCTTTTTAGGCCGTGTCGGGGCCGGGGCGTGCATCGATACGGTAGGACGAGTCGCTGCCGCCGCCGCCGCCGCCGAGCGATTCGACACAAAAAATGCTCGGGAGAAGAGAGCCCCGGAAAAAAGGAGGAGAGCGATCGTCGATGCTCCGCGCTGCAGCAGCAGCAGCGCTGAGAAGAGAGAGAGAAGAGAGAGAGAGAGGAGAGGAGGTCTGACCGGTGTCCAGCCGACCAGAATGTTATGTATGCAAATGAGGGCTGACAGGCCTATAGGATAGCCCGTTCTTTTCCCTCCGCGCAGCGCTCGCCCGCCCTTCCCTTAGACCAGTTCCTTCGTCCCTCTCTTTCTCTCCCTCCGTCCGTTTTTTAACTTTCTCTCTGGCTTTCTCGCTCCTTCTTTGTACGCGAGCTCGCGCATATACATCGTCTTCCCCTTCCCTCTCTCTCCTCTCTCTCTCTCCCTCTTTAGCTCGGCCGCGTCTCGAATCGGTTTAGAAAAATATATTATATAAGCAAAAACAAATAAAAATCGTTATCTTGTTATATGTAAATCGGCGAGCGAGCGAGCCAGCCAACCGAGCGTCCGACCGGCGTTATTATGATCGCCTCGTCCTCCTTTATTTTTGCTCTATCTCCCTCTCTGTGTTCTCTCTTTCTCTCGTCTTCTCCTCATCGTCATCTCGCGAGCGCGCATGCGTTTTATATACGTGCCGCCGCCGCCGCGCGCTTTGTAAGCCTATCCCCATTAGATATTTACATGCAATAGGGAAACCGAGCCATCTCTTGCAAGACGCTGCTGCTGCTACCATACGCCGCTTCTGCCGCCAATAACGTCGATCTTTCTCGGTCTCTTGTTCTCTTTCTCCGCGCTGTATATATGCGCGCGCACTGCCGCGAGGGAGAATAATTGCACTTGTCGATGCCGCGAGAGAGAGAGAGAGCCCAGATCATACTCCGGCATCGCGCTCGCGCGCGCCCATGAAGAATTCAGAGTGCGCCTTTACACTTGCGAGGAGGGACTGCTCGGATAAACATCTCTTACGCTCGCGCAAGCGAAGGTTCTTTGTACTCCCGCGGTGAAATTTTTATTGCACCAAGCAGCGAGAGCTGAATACGGCCGTCTGAATACAGTGATTTCACCTGTGCGCGCAACGGAGTGAGTATCTTTCTATCGCGCCTGTTTAGAAAAGTGGGAAAGAGCGAGCCGCGGGATGGGAAGATTGATGCTCGAAATTAGTTAGGTAACGAAGCGTGTCAGAAGGGGGGAAAAA
>JAPYZP010003979.1:0-10795 GCA_030522985.1 Torymus sinensis
TTGGGGATTTTCGAACGTGAACTCGCGATACTTTCGGGTGTAGTGTTGTGATTTATGAAGGATTTATTTCATCCGGGCATCAAGTACTTCAAGCGAAATTTAGTTATTCGATTTGACAGCCTATATGTGTCACATTAATTATTGATACTTTTGTTCAAATAATTATTTACGATAAAGTATTCACAAAAATATATACTTAGATGCAAAAACATTAAAATTGACATACTTAGCGTAAATATCTTTACGAGTGTTTTCGTTAGACATTGTAATGTCATCAGGTTATTTGTTCTCGGGTAAGGTTAGTTTAGTATATTTTATTAGCCGGCATAACGTCTGTCAAAACGCCACTGCAGTACCTATATACCTACCTACCTGCCTATCTACTTTATGCGCATTCACGCTATAAAGTAATCCGATCGAAGCATTTAACAAAGAAAAAATTACAAGACTCAGATATTTTTTAATAATATATTCACTATTTTGTAATCTAATTACTAATGGTATAATAATGTTTACTATGTAGGTGAGGATAATGAGGTAGGTGATGGAATCACAAAAGAAAAAATTCTAAATGGATCAATTTTTGAAGAGGGTACACCACTATTATATGCATCTGCAGTAAGTATTTTAAAATATTATATTATCAAGTTTCAATAAAATGAATTTAACTTCAATAAATAATTTTGCAGCATAATCAGGTTGATTTAGTAAGGACCTTGCTAAACTGTGGAGCAGATCCAGCAGTCACAGATATTCAAGGAAGAAATGCATTAGAACTGGCTATAAATGATAGAATAAGACAAATCTATATAGAAGAATTATTAAGAGCAACAGCAGCATCTGAGTAAGGAAATAAATTATTTTTGTACAGATTATGTAGTTTTATTTTTACATATTTTACTACATATATTTATATGTACAATTGGTATTTTATTTAGAATTGAAAGAGTACAACGAATATTATCTGCGGGCATAAATATAAACTCTTGGGATTCAGAGGCTAGTAGAAATACTCCATTGCATTGGGCTGCATGTTATGGCAATAAAGACATGGTACAATATTTAACTGGTAATAATAATCATGTATATAATGATAAGCTCTGTTTAATATCCTACTTTTCTATTATTTATAAGTATTTTTTTTCACCAAAATTTATTTCTTTTAGATAATGGTGCTAATGTAAATGCAGAAAATGGTTGTGGTGCAACACCTTTACATGAAGCTGTAAATCGCAGTGATATTGGAATTTGTGAAGTTTTATTGAGAAACTGTGCAAATCCTCTTGTCCGAGCTAATAAAGGGTAAAATTTCAAACTGTTTTGTTATAAATATTTAATTTTTAATGTAAGTTAAAACTAAAAATTAACATTTTGCAGTACATTTGCTGGAAAAACAGGCTACGATCTTTCTAAAAATAATAATTTAGTACAATCTTTAATTGAAAAGTATTTAGAAGATATGCCATCAAAAGAAAGAGAAAACTCGCATAATCCCTTAGAATCTGTAGAAGAACCAATTTATTCTGCAAAAAGTATTCTAGTGGACACGCATCAACCTATTTCTGTTGAATTAATAAAGTCTCTAGAAAATAGTTTTGATGATTCCACACCTGTAGAGAACCAGTTAGTATCTAACAATAGAGAATCAATTAGTGACAGTCCGTTAAGAACTCGGCATTCTATTTCCAGTTCTGGTATTTATGAACTAATTTGGCCACAACCAAAATGTATTCTTGAACTTGGGCATGTATCACCACCATTTATTGTTGGCAAGGAATTATTAATTTCTATTATACAAGTAAGTTACAAAACGGACTTGGAACTAATTTTTGTTAAATCTAAAATAAATTGAATTTTTAACTGAATAATTTTTTTTTAAGGGCAGTGAATCTATTCATAAAATATTAGATGTTTGGGAAATCAGTAGAACTCATTTACTTGAACTTGGTTGTGATGTAAAAATTGGTGAAGTTCAGCCAGGATCTGGAAGAATATCTTGTGATAAGAGAATTGAATGCATTGTCAATTCAAAGCTATTTAATATTGCTGAAGGTTATCAATTACACATTTCACAGAATGCAATTAAAGTTAGTGCTGGTAGTTTAACTGGACTACACTATGCAGTTTGTACATTTGTACAAATTTTAAGATTAAGCAAAAATCGTTCAAGCAATACAGAAGTCTGTGAAATCGAAGCAGTATTAATTAAAGATGAACCAAGATTTGGTCATAGAGGTATATTATTAGATATATCTCTAAGAGGTCGAGCGCCTACATTAGAATATTTGCTTCATGCAATTGACGTTTGGTCTTCCTTGAAAATATCGCATTTACACCTTTATTCTCGATTGACACCAAGCTGTGACTGGCAACTTTGTTATTCTAGGTCAGAAATGGTAACACTGGATAGGTATTGCAGGTATGGTTCATATTTTTAAATTTATAAAATAATTATTAGTTAAAGAAAATTTTTTTATTTGATGGTTTTGTTTTTTCTTTCATTTAGAGATCGACACTTAGAATTAGTACCAGCACTAGATGTAGATTCTAATGTGAGTCTACGCCATCTGTCACAAATGTGGCCACTTTTCCAGGAATTATTAGCAACATTCCCAAGTCTAAATTATGTGCATATAGGTCCTAGATTAGCTAGTTTATTAGTACAACCAAATAATCTTGATTGTTCTCTATCTGTAGATGAAACTATAGAAACAGATATGTCTGAAGTATTAGAATCATTCTCTAGTCTTCAGCAGCTTTGGCACATTCTTAATATAAACTATGATACTACAGTATTGCTGTGCTCTAATGGATTACATACTAAAACTGAGTTTCGTAGTATCCCTAATAATGTCATACTTGTAGAATATGGTTTCCAAGTAAGTTGTTTTTTGTAGAAGTACATTATTAAGTTTTAAAAATAGTGTTAAAAATCGATTTTTTTTTTTAGGCAGACTATGATTTTTCTGGTTGGACAGAAACTTTTAGAGTTGCTGGTGCAAATGTTTTACCAAGTTCGGGAACAGCAAGTTACAATAGTTTAGCGGGCTGTCCTGCTTCAACTTATGCTAACACAAAAAATGCCATAAGAACTGCTCAAGAGCAGGATTCTATTGGCATTATAGTGGCCCATTGGTCAGGTAGTCATCATTTAACATCTCATACGTTTGCTTGGGTTGGCTACCTCATAGCTGCTGGTTTATCATGGAATCCCAATACAGACGTGGATATCGAACCAATAGATTTTTATGATATCCGCGAATCAAGCGGTATTAATAAAAGGTAATAATTATAAATCGACCTCAAATAAAACTTCTTTTTATAGAGAAGAAGAATGTTAATTATTGTTTTATGTTAAAATTACAGATCTATAGCAAGATTGTTAGATATGCACGTGTTTCGTGATTTAGAATACAAAATAGGCAGCGCAATTCTTGAACTTGGACGAGTTGATACATTAGTTTTGACATTAAGTAAAAATCAAGGGATTAATGATCTTCAACAGATACCTGACAATCGTGGCTCAACTTTATATAGACTTTTAACAGATCCAGACAATGTTAATCTTGAATATCTTTCAACTGACTTATTTATGGTAATATTTCAAAATCCGTTTACATATAACTAATTCATGGAGCAAATAATGCTAAAAACCAACTTTATTTTATAGAAAGCAACAAAACAAATAAAACGAGTTTCTCATGCTTTATTCGAAGCTAATCCGACATCGAAATTCGCTTCTATGGAAATTCAAGAATTGCAACTGACAGCAGATCTAATGTTAACTGCATGCAAAATTGGTAGAACTCTTATTGGTGTTGGTATTAATCCAAACAGCAACATGGGGTTGGCCGTTATAAATTTAGGTGTTAGCAACTTACCACCTACATTCAGAACTGATATAGCCAATAAAATGTTGGCGCACATTGAGCAATACAAAGGTGCGTGGCTCCAGAGACACTTGCCACAAGGGCTCCAAAGTTCCTTGCTCATTTTGACCAGTGCTTTGCACAGATTTGTGCCTGAATCTTGAATCTATTAATGTGATAAATTATTGTTGCTTTTTGTATCGAACAACGTTAATCAAATTACATCAAGAACATTTTCGCAATAGAGATCCCTTGTTGCATTTGTTATTGACAGAGTGAAAAGCAAAAGCAATTGTTGATTAATGAAGATTATCAAAACAAAATGTTAACGTTATTTTGTAAGTGTATATCACTAGGTTCTTAAATACTATGTTGAATCACGGTATCGTTAATATACCGTAATCACATTTTGTATAAACATTTATTAATGATATTGTATTCGACACTTACGCTACACGTAATACGTGCGTAAGAAAACGTGTACATAGTATTAATTGTATATACACAAAAGACTTATATTACTGTGAATTATGCGTGCATATGCTGAATATTGAATTTATATAAACTAGTAAAAAGTATTGTACTGTTAGAAAAGCGGGAGTGATTCATAATGTAAGGTATAAAATAAGAACTTTAATGACTAATTTAAGCTTTTAAATACATTTTCATACAGTCACATCGTACTTTTTACAAAAATATTCAGCTTAAAAAATTATAATTTTCTTTGAGTACCAGACTTATAATTTATAAAGTTCTTATTTTTAGAATAAAAAGCTTTTAAGTATAAAATGCCAAAAGAAAAAAAAAGAATAAATTTGTTTTAGAAAACGATGATCTATAGTTTTCTTTCTTGAACATTGAAATTTCTTGTAAACTATAAATATAAGAATTGATTCTTGACTAGCATAATTTTGATAATTTTAATATGAAATGAATCTATCAATTTACAGGCATTAGCCAATGCACTATAATCGATTCTTTTCATAATAAGAATTGGAATACAGCGTAGAAAAATACCCATGCTGAAGATAAACTATCGAATCTAAATAAACAATAAGATCGAAAATTTGTTATCGAGTACTTGCGAATACATTCAAAAATATAATAATAAAATAACCATTTGTTTTTTAGACTTGGTATCGCCTCATAAAAGAAAATCTTATACGTCAAAATTCGCAAATAGTAAAGCAACGGCACGGTTTATGTTTTTAGCCGTTTTTCGTAGCTGTGTTGGCAAGTATTGCTCGTAACAAAAAATGATCAACATAAAAAAGATGTGTTTTAATTAGTTTTAGCAGAAGCACGAGTCAAATTTATACTAAAAATGAATTTTCGATGCATTATGCCCAAAACTTAATTTTTTTTTTAATTTCAATTGTGTTCGCATTTTTATATTTTTGAACGGATCATTTCCAAAGTATGACTATAGACGAGGGGTGTACTATCATTTGCGATCGGATTCGATTAATTTTCCGATATGATAATATGAACACAAGGTTCCGTACATGTATCATGGTGAACACTTAAAATGGACTCATTTTCGGTAAAAAAAAACAGATTTTTTTATACAATAAATTTTTGAAGTGTTACAATTTTCACTCTAATGAAAATATAAGTCTCTCCCGAGAAGCGGTCGTGCCTAAAAATCATTTATTGCGTGCCTGTATATCTGCACGTTCATATGTGCATAAGTATATGTACATTACGTATATAATTAAATCAATTACATTGACTATATCATGGACTACAATGTAAAGATGAAGAAACAAAATTGTATTGTATTGTATTTTTTTCTCTACGGAAAAAATTACTTAATTTAACATATATATGATGGTTCAATAGGTATTTATATACACTCTATCTTATGTAAAATTTCAGCCAAAACAGTTTTTGAGAAAGATGCATTTTTTAATTTAGTGCAGTGTTTAGTAAATTCTTTTATAAAATTTATTCGATTTGGAAATTTATAAAAAGTATAAATCATTGTAAATTAACAACTTTTACATTTTTTATGAAAACATATTTTTAACGTGTTAACGATTGGTATACATAACAATATCAAAACGCAATAAGTCTATTATAACATTAGATTTCATCACTATTATTGTCCTGATAAGATTTCTATTAACGCGTCGAAGCGTCAATAACTAGAATAAACTTTTTATTGGGCAGTGTGTGTGTGTGTGTGTGTGTGTGTGTGTGTGTGTGTGTGTGTGTGTGTGTGTGTGTGTGTATATATATATATATATTGATATCGTTAATCGATAAATTTTTGAAAAATTTCATCGGTAAATATATATTCAAAACGTTCTTTTGCCGATTAATCGATTTGAAGCATTTTTACACAAAAATGAAAAATAATTTCGAAATTCTGAAGAGTTAAAAATTAATAACTATATATTTATTTTCTAAGTTTTACAAATCTAAAGACTTTTCGAAATTTTTCTAATACCAAGTTTTCAGAAATACTATAAATCCTGAAATAAAGTATTTTAAATTTCGTTTAAAATTATTTTTAGAACATAGACAATAGTATCACAATATCCTTTGTTCAAAATTGTTAAAAATACAAAACTATAAATATCAATTTTTATCAAGTAAATTGTATATTCAGTAGCTGCTCATATATACATAAAAATAACAAATATTATTTTAAAACCATCATCAATAGAATCTTTTATAATCATGAAATTCAGATTACATTTTACTAAGACTTCAGTAAATAATAAGCTACCATATCAGACCCGCACATTATGCTAAGAAATCTGACTTTTGACCTTTAAAGTCACATGCTGTTTCTGCACATGACTTTAGTCATATGGTTTTTGTTTTGTGGATAATTGCTAAATCAAGATCAGCGCTTTCACAGTCACGCGCATTTCATTGTTCTATCGTAAGTACGCTTAAGTTCAGTCGTCATGTGATTTATTTAATGGTTTTGTCACACAAAGCTCCACATAGTCCTATTTCCAATGACATGAATTTCTTTAAAAGTATTAGAATGTATGAATGTACTGCCTAGGGTTAATGCACGGGTTGAGGTCAATGAAGGTCCAAATCATGTGATACCTATTTTTCTTTGTTCAAAATTCGAATTTTTCAAATATTATATCTTTTGAAGCAACGACAACGGACATATAATTCCCAAATATAATGAGAAACGAAAAAAAAACTAGGTTTTATCGAAATTATAATTATTTATTTTATCAATTACTTCCAATAAGTATGTATAGAAAGATGTTTATGAAATAAGATAGGAATAATGCATTGTATTTTGTGGGTTCATTCAATTTTCGGTAAAAATATAAATGAAATTTAATAATCTAAAAACACGCAGTAGGGCTGGAAAAGTTTACTTTCACTAATTTATATCAAGTACTGTTATGCTATTTTATAATTGGAGAAAGTTAAAGATAAGCTTCGATATTGAATAATAATAATTACATGATATTTTCAAGAATTGTAACTTTCCGATGAACGTTGTATTTAATCTTTTTTATTTCTTTGAAAGCTATTTTCCGAGAATTTAATAAAAATACGCTATAGATTACCTTAATTATACAGGGATGTATTATTATAAAATTATTTTAAAATACGTAGTTATAAATTTTATTGTCATTCACAAATTAATTGTGCAGTAATTACATTTTTTATCGTAATAATTATTTTAAATGCTCACATTACAATTAAAGTTACTACGTTTACTTGACGCCTACATTCATACATGTTATTTATACATAAATAATAATTGATAAATTTCGAATTATCATTTACTAATTACCATACATATTGCTTCATTCCCACTCATGCAAAATGATTAAATATTGGTACAATTAGTATAAAATGTTTGTGTGATTTATATATTCAACAATTTTGAAGCCTATTCTCATCATTTTAAATTGAAAAAATATATGAATAAATATTTTCGTTCGGTGGAAAGCACTTAATCGGCTTGTGGTCAATATTTATTCTACATTGCCAGAAAAAAAACTCGGTTTGAATTATTCAACTTACGTATAGTTATACCAATATATGTATATACTTCTTTAAGATAATTAAGTATAATTTCGGTTACACGATCTATTGAATATTAAACATTAATGAAATGTTCGTGTGGAATAGAAATAATAAGAAAATGCACAACTTGATTTTAATAAAAAATAGAGTTTATGGAAAATCGAATTTTATGAGGTCGTATACATGAATAATATTTCGAATACATTATAAAACTTATTTATTTCTATTTTAAAAATAATATAAAATATTTCCCGTTACAACGGGAATTAATAGTTACATTAAATAGTTTCTTACAAACAGAAAACACACATTATTATTTAAATATAATACACTCGAAACATTCGGACATTTATCTCCTACAATTTTCAATTTCTCAAATATCTTTCGAAATAGATACTTGTCGAATAAATACAGTAGTTTATGAGTATTGTTATAACGCCAAAAAGAGTATTATTTATTGTATTCCTCTTTATGAAAATTTGCTCGTCTTGAAATAAAATTGATTTCATAGTTAAACAAGTAAAACATTTTGCACACAAAAAATCAAGAGTTAAAGTATAAAACACAATTACTAGATTGATCCTATGTGGATCGTTGAATTGTTACCAGATGTCGTGTAGTTATTAATAAAAAAAATGTTAATTAGGTCATTCATAGATAGAACGTGCTAGTTTTCACAAGGGACATCGATGCATTAAAATACGTCCTTTAGTTGCATACGCAATTGTACGCTGTATGCGAGTTAAAAGTTAAAAAAAAATCCAATATTTCGACTTTCCTCACAACGGAAAGCAAATCTTTGGACGCCTAAAACGTTGAATTAGGCATTGATGACTCGTCTATATAAATTACATAAAAAGACTTGGAAGCAGAGCGAGGAACCGATACACAGGAATTAACCGGTTATCCTCAACACTCGATACACTCGAGCAGTAACTCTGCAGCGTGACCTCTCCGCAAAAACCTTGTGTTTCTCGTAGTTTCATCGAGATCATAACCGTATTACCGCTCTTCCTCTTTTATATTCTATCTCGCATGTTAAAAACATCAGGCGCGACCGCGAATTAATAAAAAATGCAATTCATCGTCGTGCGGCGACGGGGAAAAAAGACAAAAATAAAAATCGACAATCATTTTGACTAAAACGCATGAAAAGTGAGTACATGACAGTTATCACCGCTCGTCGTGTGTCCGGCTTCAACTAGACGCGGACGGCAGCAAATATATCTCATAGCGATCGGAGTAGGCTCGCAGGCACCAAGAAGCAGCTTCACATTATTCAATATATACTTGTACATGTAGGCTACATAGCTGCCAATCGGAAGCACAGCCTACAGTGTCGGGAGAATAAAACAGTGCGCTCGCGACGTAAGTATGCGCGATTTCCATTCACCGCGGATCGCAGGCGGGCTGCGGACTGAGCTGCGTGTAAAAGGCGGTGGCGAGGCACAGGCCGAGGAGGAGGGCCAGGTCGAGAGAAGCGGCGGCGAGGCCAGCCGAACCGCCGACAGCTTGCTCGTCCGACTGGATCTCGTTGACGCTGTCGTCGACGACTGCCGGGACGCCGATCGCCACCTTGGGCGAGTTGTGCAGCACCAGCCGGTCCGCCAGCGGCTGCACCGGCCGGAAGTTGTGCGTGAGCTTGCTGCCCTCCGAGCTCCTGATGTCCCGGAAGGCCGCGATCTGTGAATGTTATAAACGTTTCAAAATTACATATTCAGATCGGTGCTTCTATTTCAATGCTAAGTTTATCTTTTCGTGGAATACGCATAATTTTTTTCCACATCTGCTTACTTCGTCAAGTTTCACGATATGCTATCGACTAATTGGAAAAGGGTAGCAGAGTGGGCTGATAATAAATAAATACGATTAAATTTATTCGCGAGGATATAAGCGTGAGTTTAGAAATATAAATCGAGAAAAAGAGCAAATAAATTGAGCCAAAACGTTGTTGATTAAAGTAATTGCCAAAACAATACGATGTACCTTTCCAATTGGTAAATTGTTTCCTTCATAAATTTCTATCTGTCAAGTCATTACACAACATCATCTTAGCAATTTTTCTATTTTTCAACAATAATCCCACTAATTCAACTAACAATTAAGTAATAAACTCTATTACTGTCATCATATGTACATCTTTCCTCATACTAATGCACTTAATTAGAAAGATGCATACTATTATGTCATTGATAATCTTTCGATAATAATAAAGTATAATTAAGAACTGAGATTGTAATGTTATACCAGTTTCGTTTTTTGATAAAAAGTATTGTACAGAATTAAATCAATTAAGTCAAATCCTGCAATGATGAACATCAAATAATATATTTCATTCATAAAAATCTATAAAGAAATAGGGAATGCTCGTTTTATTTGTCATTTAATAAAATTTGTTGCGCATTATATTTTTATAAACAATTTCAAATAAATTATTGATTGTAATAGTTATATAATATAATATTAAAGCTACCGCAAATACTCAAGAAAGTTCGCAACTGTGTGTTCAGTCATCCAAGAACCGCGAAAAATCAATGGGGAAATCGCCTGACTAATCGTTCAAGGACTTTTCTAACGGTGTCAATTCCGCATTATTTTGATGTTTATATATGAATCAGACTTTAATTAAAAAAACCGCGGCAGAACTAAGGATGCGTTAAGTTCAACGCACTTCCTGGAGGACATTTCTTTTACATTTTTCAATTAAATTCCTTACTCATAACTTCTGTCTGCCAGTAAATGAATGATTTCAATATAAAAATCGTATACCAAAAAATAAATTGCTTATTAGTTATGTAAAATATACAAAAAAGGAACTATATATACTTACTTACTCGCAAATATCTACTAATAATCTAACGAAGATTAGAGTAGTTTGTATTCGAATATGCTCTTATTATTCGACTTTT
>JAPYZP010003980.1:0-10794 GCA_030522985.1 Torymus sinensis
AAAAATTAAATATCTCGGCAATGAATAAAGATAATGAAACAAACCAAAATAGTAAATTGTTCGTTATTAAAAATAGCGTATTTTGGCGTTGGTTTCGTATCCGTAAGTGCAATAGTTTTGCTTATAGGGCGATATAAACAAGTAATTTGTTTATAACAATTAAACGCCTGGTTTTTCGAAAAAGTACCCAAGAAATTCGTAAACTACGTTCAAAAACCTTTCGATTGCCCATGGGTATCAGACTGGACAACTTTACACAGAAAGTATAGTGGGCGCCCGGTACAATACATTTACTTTATATGCATTTTGCATTTGCACTAGGGGGTGTATAAGTAGGAGGTGTAAATGGATTGGTTGCATTTATAATAATTATCTCATATATGATGATTATTTTTATTTATTGACTATTATTTCAGAAATATTTTGATCATTTACCTGAAAAAAGGAGATTAAATGAAGAAGAAAAAAAATATGCTTCTCAGTTATTATCCTTAGGTTGTAAACCAGCCAGATTACAATTACAGTTAAAAGAGCAAACAGAAAAAAATATACGTAGGAAGGATCTTTTGAATTTAGCTGCAGCTACAAAAGACATGGATGGAGATAACATAAATAAAGTTATCGAACTATTACAAACAGATTATGGTACGTCTTGATTATTAAACTTCTGCAAATTTCAGAAGTGTGTGTTGCATTATATTATTTTTTATATAACAATACATTTTAATTTCATTTACAGGAGCAAGTCCGAGAGTACTGCACGAAGATAAAGTGTTTGCAGCCCTTTACTTTTCAACGGAACAAATGAGAATAAATGTACAAAAGTATGGTCAGATAGTATTTGTAGATTGCACATATAAAATCTTTAAGGCAAATTATTCTCTGATGCTTTTTGTCGTGGAAGATGGTGAAGGACGTACTCAAATTGGGGCTGCAGCTATATTAATCAATGAAACAAAACCATTGTTGAAATGGGTTATCGAAAATTTCAAAAATGATAATATAGCTGCATTCCCAATAATAAAAGGTTTCATGACCGATAAAGACATGACCGAAAGAAATGTCATTAAGGAAATCTTTCCAGATGCTGATCTGTTTATTTGCCAGTTTCATACATTAAGATCTTTCAGCAGGGAAATTTGCACCCGAAAAATGGCAATTACCATAGATGAGAGAGAAATTAGTTTATCATATATTGACAAAATGGTGAAAAGTAACAGTGAGGAAAGGTATTGCTCAGTATATGAGGAATTCCAGCAAAATTGTCCAGAGGAAGTGAAAAATTATTTCAACAAAAACTGGCATCCTTATAGACATGAATGGGCCAAGTATTGCATATTTAAATCAAACTATGGAAATTTTACAAACAACCGAATAGAATGTATAAACAGCAAGTTGAAGGGATATTTGAATAAATACAATTCACTGATTAGTTTTATAAAAGATTTCTTTGAATGGGATAAACATAGAAATACCGAGATGTCCTACACAGATGTACAAAAAGTTTTAAAATTAAAAGTACAGCCACTACATAAAACAACGTTAGATGAAAAAAAAGAAAAATATGAAAGGATTTTAACCAATTATTCTTTCAAAAAGGTATCTGAACAATTGGATTTAAGTAATTATATTACTCTGCATGCAACTGTTGATAGTTCGATCTTCACAGTTAACTATAAAGATCAAATATTGAATGTCACCCCATCAGTATGTACGTGTTTTGATCAGTGGAACATGAACATACCATGCCGGCATATTTTTGCTGTAAGAAAGAGTTTAGGTCTAGATCTTTATTCAAAAGAGTTGTGCGATGAACGTTGGCTCAAATTACAGGAAAATAATCCATCAACTTCTGTACAAGACAGAGTAAAAAAATCAACTTTCCAAATCCATAAAGTTCGCTCTGCTAAGAATAACACAATAGGCAATAAAAGAAGGAAGATAAAAACTGTGACTGATGAATTAATTACGTTAGCGTCAGAGCGGACAGAAGAAACTTTTAAAAGTCGGCTGGGTTTACTGATTGAATTGAGAGATTTGTGGAAAAACAACAAAAAAGTAAAATTAACTGTGTGTCAAACAAAAAAGACAGAGGATTTAGATAGTGAAGAAGATAATTTAGATAAATCACTTCGATTATTGAATATATCTGAATCAGATACTGATCGAGACATAAATACATGTGCTGAAGAGATAAAATCTCAAGAAAATGTTAAAGTTATTGGAAAAGTTAGAGGTGCTTTATCAACGACAATTAAAACATCAAGAAAAAAAAAATTAAATTAAAAATAAAAATTGTGAAATAAAGCATCAATGTTCTTTTTAGAATAATTTTTTGAATTTTTTGATTTATCTAATAGATGTTTGGGGTCTGAAATTTGCAACGTTGGAGTGCAACGAAATAGAAAAAAATAATTGATCTATTTTACTTCACTTTTGTACTAATACTACTAATTAATATTAATCTTACATGTGGATTTAGTATTTTATAGTATAAAATAACTTATAACTGAGGTTTAAATAACATATGTCTATTGTTTAATGATTTTAATTCATTGAAAAAAATTATTTCGTTGCTCTGTAACGATGCAAACGTCAGACCCATCAAATGTTTTCATATTTTGAATACCTAAGTATAAACACAGTCATATACCTAAATAATGACTGTACAAATAATAATATTGTTAATATAAAACTTTCTACGAAAGTATAAAGTAAGGCAAGTATAGACGTTCTTTCTGTATAATCTATATACTACTGCAATTTAATTAGAGATCAAATATGTTTTTATAACTATCAATACATTCTTTAGAAAAAACTAATGTTTATAAGACTAGCCTCTCTCTCTCTCGCTCTCTCTCTCTCTCTCTCTCGCTCTCTCTCGCTCTCTCTCTCTCTCTCTCGCTCTCTCTCTCTCTCTCTCTCTCTCTTACTGCTGTTACAAAATTTCATGGACCAATGGAGAAACACAGCAAACTTAGAGAATTCAACTGTTGTAATTTCTTCCGGAGCATCGCGTTATTACAGAATTCTATGAGGGAAATAGGAGGTCTTGCGGTCGTACTTTTTTTACCGAGCTTGATTTTGCAATGGAAATCCACGACGGGCTTACGAAATACGAGAGCCGTAAATTTTTTGGGATTAATATGTTTCCAATGCAATTGTTCTTAAGCTTCGTGCTGCTCAGTGCTGTATGGAATACGACGATCGACTTACGTAAATACAGGGTGATCTAGATAAAGTGGTAACAAACATATACCACCGGATTCGTCTCGACGAGCTGATACCGGGAAAAATGCTAAAAAAATTTCCATTTGAATTATGGTATTTGTAATTGATTATTCAAATCGACCTATCAGCGCTCACCTTTAGCTGCAGCGGAGATGCGGCGCTGGTACGTAATATACTTACTTGCAAAGCCGTGTCCCGGCGAGCGGGTAGGAGGGAGGCAGCGCTCAAACGGTTGAAGATCGCGTAAGCGAGCCGGCAGCCTGGCGCGACTGACAAGCCGCCACACATAAAAACGCATGATTGTGCTCCTGAACATTTACCTCAATTATTCATGACTTTACAACTTGAAATGAATATTACGAAAATTAGGCAAAGATAAATTAATTAAAGAATTAATTAATTAATTAGGTCTCGCTTCCTTCGACTTTACTTGTATCTATGTGACACTCGCGAGCTTACGGGCTTACATCTCACAATCGTTACATAAAAAACCGCTGCAGCTTCCTCAAACTTAATTTATTGATTCCTTTAATTAATTTTTACTTCCAATATTTAAAACTTAATGGTTTATTTTGTATGGTAAGACTATGTTAAATGGTTTGTGACTTTTTATTTTTACTCTTTCTAAAGCAATTATTATAATACAATTTTCCGTATAAAGCTATGAATCCAGTTTTACTCCATAAAACGTGCGACATAGAAAACTCATTTATTCTATATTTCAATTTTTTATTCAAAAACCAGCCAACATAATTTATTCAAATTTTTACAGATTATAAATTTTCACAAAATTTCACATACATAAAATATATATCACATACAAAATTGTCTATAAATTTGGAGCTGATATACGTGACGCCCGTATGCCGGCATCGTGCTGTCTATCCAAAAATAAAAATATTAACTGCCACTGAAATTATGTCAAGAAAAAGGACTATATTAAGAATTTATAAATTTCAAAATGATACATGAAGACGGCATTGAAAAATACGATTTTGTAAAAACATTAAAAAATTTTAACCTAAAAATCTTTAATAATCATGAAAAAATTCTTTTAGCTAAAGAACCTAATAGTTAAATACAAAAACTCTACATCTCTACAAAATTTCCACATGATTAAACTAATTTATTTTTTCTCCAGTTATCATACGACAAAGAAAATGACTTTGAAAAATGCGAAAATCTTAAATATTAAATATCTCAAAAAAAAATCACAATATCCTTATGAAAATTTATGTATATAATGTCTATAACACACACAATATTGTCTATAAATTTGGACCTGATTCATCGAGCCGTTCTCAAGAAATTACTATTTGAAAAAAAGATCGAAAAAATGTTAATCTCAAATATCTCGGAAACTTATGGACCAATCCTTTTGCCCAAATAAACAGCCCGACTAGTGGTCAAAATGAGCGAGCTTTATCCCGTATCATGTGACGACGGCCGACGGCGTCGGGTTGGGCGTTGAAATCCCTTTTTAAGGTGGCTCATTTACACATTCCAATCTGAAAACTGATATGACAGAAAGCAGGATTCTTAACACAACGGAAAATATTTTTGTTCGAAAATTTACAATTTTGCAAAAGTAAATTTTGTGCATGAGAAAAAAATTCAATAAGAAGCACCAATCTTTTTTGTTTCTCATTCAATTTTAATTTGCAAGGTCTCATTTTCTTCCTTGTTAAATTTCAGGCGGAGTAAACGACATCAAAATTGAAAAATTTTCAAAACCTGCAAAGTTATATGCAATTGTTTATAAAATTCAGTGACAAATCTGCAAACAATTGCATATAACTTTGCAGGTTTTGAAAATTTTTCAATTTTGATATCGTTTACTCTCCCTGAAATTTAACAAGGAAGAAAATGAGACCTTGCAAATTAAAATTGAATGAGAAACAAAAAAGATTGGTGCTTCTTATTGAATTTTTTTCTCATTACTTTTGCAAAATTGTAAATTTTCGAACAAAAATATTTTCCGTTATGTTAAGAACCCTGCTTCCTGTCATATCAGTTTTCAGATTGGAATGTGTAAATGAATTTTTGTAACAAATATTGATAGCTTTAGGTCTACTAGACAGCTTGAGCCACCTTAATGATGAGCGGCTATGTTAAAGCACCTAAAGGCTTGGTAGTTTTAAAAAAAATTACTAATTTAATTAGGCAAAAAATCGAGTAACGTGGTACCACAAGCTAGTTGGTTATTAATAAAAGTCTTAGACATAAGTAGTCTTAGACGCAAATAGCCGGGGCTCATGAACTCAACGCAATAAAAGGGTGCCACGCAAACGTAAAACAGTAAGAGTGGATTCTTCAAAAAAGTCAAACCTAAATAGTAGGATGAGTCAAGGTCCACTAAAAAAAAAGAGTTAGGACAGTTTAAGACTTCTTTAAATCATGGGCTTACTTTCTACCGCATGTATCGACCATTTTTCCATCATGCGTCTGCGTGACTCCCTTTTTTGCGTGGATCTCAGGTACCTAGGCTACTTACGTTTAAGACTTTTATTAATAATCTACTCGCTTACTATCGCACTTCTGCGTACCTCCATTTATTGTTTCGACCCCGAATCCCTTAGCTATTTAATTTTAAGACTTTTTTCTAGGTATTCGTCTTGTTGTCTGTTGCACGTCAGTGGAACTTTTTTCTTTGCCTGGACCTCGCGACCCCCGGCTACTTGGGCGAAATACTTTTTTTGGCGAAATACTTTATTGACTCGTTTGAGTTCGCATGTCTATGGTAGCTGCCTTTTTGGCATAGATCTCGTGTGCCCAGGTACTTACGCTTAAGACTTTTATTAATAACCGACTCGCTTGTGTTCACACGCCTGTGTGCATTTCGTCTAGACCACGCGTTCCCGGCTACTTAGGTGTATGACTTTTTCTGAGTAATTGAGTCGCTTACGTTAGCACGCCTGTGTAACTCCGTTTTTGCCTGGTCCTTGCGTTTCCCGGTTATTTAATTTTACTCTCTAAAGTTGAATTAGTGAAAATTGCTCCACCATTTCAATTAGTGGAAAAAAACTACTAATTCATTAGTGAATATTCACTATTTCATTAGTAGCTTAATCCACTAATTGAAATGGTGGAGTAATTTTGACTAATTCAACTTTAGAAAGTAAACTTTCTTAAATAATCGTCTTCTTTTCTGTCCCACCTCTGTGTGGCTCTCTTTTTTACCTGGACCTCGCATCCCCCGGCTACTTAGGCTTAAGACTTTTTTTGAGTAATTTATTGACTCGCTTGGGCTCGCACATCTGTGAGACTCCCTTTTTTGCGTTTAACTAGCGTCACCAAACTACACTTGGTTACTGTTGCACGTATGCGTGACTCCATGTTTGGCCTGGACTTCGGGTCCCCCGGTTGTGTGGGGTTTAAGAATTTTTTAAATAATCGTTTTCGCTCATGACATCGTCGCACGTCTACGTATTTCACTTTTTAGCGTGGATCTAGCGTCTTCCGACCATTTCGGGTTTGAGACATTTTTAAATAATTAATCTTTCTACACTCAGAAAACGATCTTCTTGTGCCAACGAGAATCTGCCGGTCGGAGGAGGATTTCCGCTAAAAATAGGGTCAAGAGGATATCTTCCTATGGAAGGAGGAATTGTCTTGCAACAGGGTATCACGATTCCTATAGCGGGATGATGATTTTTGGGACCAGAATAAATTTTTTCGCGCAGGAGGAATACTTCTTTGTCGCATGAAGATTTTGTCGGGAGGAATTTCATTTGGACACCGGAAGACCGTTTTTCTGAGTGTATATTGCAGATTTATAGGCAAGATTGGAGCTATTAGTAAATTATTAGGATATAATTAGGAGTTACTAATAAATTAGTATTTTTTTTCACTAATTTAATGGGTAGCATTTTATACTAATTCAACTTTGGAGAGTACGCTCAAAGCAGAACGCCATATACATCACAGCGCTGATGGAGCGCTGCCCAAGGGCAAGCTAGGCTCAGCTTGACTCCGATACCGAGGAGTTATTTATTTCGGAAAAGGCCGTGCAGACACTTGGATTTCACAAGCAACCTATCGACGTTTCGAGAGTTGGAGATGACCTTTTTGCAATCGCACGAGCGTTGCACTTTGCGCGTTCAATTTTGGTTCAAGTCGTCTCTTATTATTAATTAGGGGAAAGTACCCCTTTCGCTCCCGGCTCAACACGCGCGTATGGTATATACGCAACGAGAGGATAAAGAAGGCCACCCCTGAGAACAGGGTTGTCACTAGACGAATCTTTACATCCCTAAGACAGTCCATATGTATAAAAAATCGAGGTATAGAGATAAACAAAAAATTGTGCCAAAGCTATATTTCTATAAAATATTTGAATAGTTTTACATAATATTTGAATTTCTTAATGTTAATAGAACTATATAACCGTAAAAACACGTAAAAGATACTATTTAGGTTCTAATACTAAGGTTCCAGTATACAGCATATAATTTACCATGATCATATTATATGGTAAGCATATATTTTTGTAATTTATTTTTTTAGGCAAAAAGAACAAAACCAATTCGAGTTTTGTACTTTTTTTGTTAATCTTATGCCTATGCATTTCGTATGCATCCACATCAGGCATCCATCACAAGCAATACTTTCGTCATCCTCTGTGACTCGTGCGTTACATATCTTACATGTATATATGGGATTCGTTCTTAATTTAAGTACAGCGATTTTGAAAAATCTAAAAGCTTTTGGCTCGAAAAAATTTTGAAATAAAGATAAATTAACATTTTCATCTATAAATGAATTGCACAAATTTTTCAATTTTTCTTCGATATCGCAATATTTAATGAGATATTCACCATTCAACACTAATTGGATAATACTACTCTGTATATTTAACCATTCTAGAATTCTCTTTAATTGGCCCTTCTCTGACAGCTTTGTAAATACAATATTCTCATGGGCTTTTATTGGTAAGCCAATAACTATTTTTGTTGCCCCTTTCGGTCTTCCTCGGCTTTTCTTTTCTTCGATCACATTTTGTACTTCCTGTACATTATTGATATGTAAATTCTATAAAAAGAATTAAATATGAATAAGTTTTATTATATTTGTAATTAAAATTATTTTTAATATACATGCCTTCTTTGTAGAATCTAAAAGAGACTGAGTCACTATTGAATCTGTAGATTGCAGAGGTTCATTACCTATACTGCTTTTATTCATATAATCATCTGTCGCTGAATCTTCAGCAAGTTGATCAACAGAGCTGGCATAGTCTCCAGACAATGCATGTGATCCCTCGCACTGAAAATTAATACATCACAATGATAATTTTCAAAAAACTGTTAGTAAGAGTTTTTAAAAGTATCTAATAAGTATTAATAGTTTAATTAATCACAATTATTAATTAATAATTATTACTATTGTTTAATTAGTTAATATTAGTTTTATAATTACTTCATTAATTCTTCTTAAATATCATTCAAAATATCATTCATAAATATAATTGTTAAATATCATTTGTTTATTATGAATTATTAATTAACATTTATAACAGAATCAGTTTTTTATTTATACATACCTTCTTTGTACAATATGATGAAATTGGATCAGTCTCTGGATTGTTTGATCCTATAAGAGATCGCAGCGGTTCTGCATTTGTAGAATTTGAAAGTACATGTGTCGCTGAATCTTGAGCAGGTTGCTCACTCATGGAGCTAACATTGTCTCTAGACAACGCATGCGATCCGTCACACTGAAAATTAATACATCACAATGATAATGTTATTATTCTTGCTACTAAATATTTTCTTTCAAAAAAGTTAAAAACTGTTAGTACGAGTTTTTAAAAGTTTCTAATAATTATTAATAGTTTAATTGATATTGATATTTATTGACCAGAAATATTTAATAGTTTAATTAATCATAAATTATTAATTAATTAATCAAGGAGTACGGAAGCGTTCCAAAGGCAAGTATATTATTAATTCTTTTCAAACATCATTCAAAATTATTTTAAACTGTGTCAAACTGTTTAAAACTTTTAAAAACTATTTAAAAATGTGACCAAAATCCTACATATTATGACATTTATAAACAGTTTTAAATAGATACAAATAGATTCAAATAATTTTTAATTGTTATGTTATTAACATTTATAATTTATGACATGGTAGCTTAAAGAATCCATTTTTTATTATACACGTACCTTCTTTGTACAATATGAAATTGACTCAGTCTCTGGATCATTTAATCCTTTAAGAGGTGACAGGGGTTCTGTAAGAGACTGCAGTATATCTGCATTTGTAGGATCTAAAACTTGATCTTTCGCCAAATCATTTGATGCAGTACTGAGTTGATCACTAACGAAGCTTGCATTGTCTGGATAGCACTAAAATTGATAAATTGAATTCACTGAAAATTCATAAAAGAATAGTTGTTTTATTATATACATACCTTATTTGTATCATCTAAAACTAAATTCTTATCGAAAACATTTAGTTCACAAGTAAATAAGAGTGGTTGATCAGCTGTTAAAGACGTATTTACTGGCTCACACTGAAAATTAATACATTCCAATGAATTGATATGTTACATCTTCATATATTAGAAACGTTTATTTATTGATACAAAATATAAATAAATACTTACATCTGAAGGGTGGTTATGTATTAAATTTAATTGTGTTATTTCTAAAAACTCTTTGGGATTCTGATTTTTTTTTGTAGTGTATTTTATCCGAAGATAAAACGGGCAATTTGTCTTTAGAGAGCTGCAAATAAAAATATTTTATAGCAACAGGTATAACAAATTAAAAATGTCTATAAGCATTAAAAAAAATACTTTATAAATACTTACGTCCTATTTCTTATACCCTTGCCCTTACTTTTTGAAATCCCAGATTTCTCGCATTTATATACTTTATATGCGAATTCAAAGTCACTCCCCTCAAGAGCGCCTTTTCGTTTAGAACTATCGCCTGTTGCCAGTCTATAACCAGACGATTGTTCATATTTTTCGATATGTTGATGGAAATCCAAATATGAGGAAAATTTTTGTTTAATGGCAAAGACTTTTTCGGCCATTTCAATTTAAAAAGTGTTAATTTTATTTATACTAGAAAATAATAAATGGTTCTCATATAACAGCGATTAGTTATGTTGTTGACGTTACCGAAGTCAAAAGAACACTGAACATACGTATGAACAGTTGAAGCGACTGCCTTTGTTTTTCGTATAGAAACAAATGACTGCACATCTGACGCTATTTGAATTCATCAGAAATTCTCGCGGTAGATGTTGTTTCGATAGGGGCGCTACGTACGGCCAGTGTTTACAGTAGGTCTAGACTCTAGAGGGACAGTGTGGCCGATCTACCGGAGCCGCCATTTTCAAGTGCCATATGTGTATATCTATATATATATGATTTTCACATATATATAGATATATAAAAAACATGCAACACTCATAAGGGAGTCGCCACAAATGGACCGTGCCGTGCCGTACCGTGCCGACTGCTTTTGGAAAATGAGTGTGCTGTCTAACAATTTTACTGCGTCCGTGCTCCAAACTTGATGATTGAGAAAGCGCTTGGAGCA
The DNA here is from genome assembly GCA_030522985.1 of Torymus sinensis. Lineage (NCBI taxonomy): Eukaryota > Metazoa > Arthropoda > Insecta > Hymenoptera > Torymidae > Torymus > Torymus sinensis. Next base: position 10,790 of record JAPYZP010003980.1, read on the forward strand.
CGGAC
>JAPYZP010003981.1:0-10791 GCA_030522985.1 Torymus sinensis
CTTGTTTTTGTAACTTCTAATTTAGAATGTTTCTTTGAAAACTAGTTAAGTATTTAATAATGTTACCCTTGTAATTATAAAACGATACATAAAGATTTATTTTTATCAGAACATGGCCTATTTGCATTTGCAGTTTTTAAGATTTTTTTTTATCTTTAGGATACGTTAGTATACAAATAGTTTTAGTACATTCGGTTTTAAGCTGTTTTAGATGTTATTCAGTTTAATTTTGGATCAAAAGTCAAACCGTTACATTGATTTTGGATTTTAAGTTTTTGTTCGTTAAGAAAAAGAATTGGTCCAGTACTTCTTTTTTCTTGAGAATATTGTAATCGGGGTTTTTACTTGAGAGATCTTAAAGCCTTTTTGTATTTGAAAAATGTTCGAGTTTGTTTAGGGTTTGTCGCAGAATTTCTTCTTTAGTTCTGATATTTTTTCCGGATGTATATATTAATTTATGTTATCGTCGGCGAACATAAATGCATTTTACGGGTATTTTCTATTTTACGATGTTATTATGACGATTAAAAAAAGGTTACGTTTATAACCGTGCCTTGAGAGACTCCGCTTGCAATTTCAGTGTTATACCATATTTCGAAAGTTTATCTATTATGCGCTGTCTCCACACTATTTCGTATGCTTTATACATGTCTAAGGAGACTGCTGCAATAGATGTTTATTGTTGATCAAGGCTTCATTGTCGTGACATTTTTCGGGAAATAGATCGTTATAATAAGCAAAATATAATTATATATACTTATAGGGAGAGTGTACCGGAAACGGATTTTAGCAGGCATTTGAGAGTCGATTTCTAGTACCTAAAAATAAAGCCCAGTGCTCACAATTTCGTCCAATGGACCGTTTTTCGTCAAATATGGGCCATCTGATCTCAAATATCCTCTATTTCGATAAACAATGATGTCTCTTCTATTGACTGTCACATTGCAAATATTCAAGATACAAAAACGAGGAAAGAAGATTATAAAAGTAGACATTAAAAGCTAAAATTTAAGCCCTCATTCGTTAAAAAATATTATTTTTTCAGGAAATTATAAGCAACTAAAGATAGCGTAAGAAAATAATTGAAAATACGATCCATTTAATTGGTTAAAATAATGAGGACAAATTTTTAACCATTTTCTTACGCTATATTTAGTTGCTTATAATTTCCTGAAAAATAATATTTTTTAACCAATCACTGGGCTTCATTTTTAGGTACTAGAGATCGACTCTCAAATGCCCGCTAATTCCGTTTCCCGCAGGTTGTACACTCTCCTTGTTAGTAGGTAGTCCGATGTGATTAGGTAGTTCCTAGTTCACCATATTGCGTAGTTTTTGAGACATTGCTTGTGGTTATTGGGATCGATTCGAACGCTGCATTGAGAATTAATTTTTTGAAGTTTGAAACAATCTCATTTATTTCGTTTGGTGTTATTTCTTGGACTTTTTTAGATTCTTCAAGTTTTCTTTAATATTTTGTTTGTGTAGGTATCAGTTCGCTTTTTGTATTTGCAGCGTCGGTAATGAATTGGAATATTTGTTGTTTTTTTCTATATTAGTTGTAATCGGGAAATGATCGCTATCGAATAATCTTTTAGCGCGTTACATTCGGAAAGATCTGCGATACTGGAGTGAGGGGTCGCATATTTATACTGTGTGCGTGCGTGTGTGTAAATTTCTGAATTTAATATTACTGAATAAATATTTAAAAGTAAAATTTTTGCCTTTTCCAGACTATACCCCACTTTGTATATAGCGATGAATGTGATATCTCGAAACTTGTAAGACTACGTGGTGAAGTCAGAGAAGCTTTCAAATGTCAAGGAATTTCCTTATCCTACATGCCGTTTTTCCTAAAAGCTATATCTCGAGCTCTACTTGAATATCCAGAACTGAATGCATTTACCAACGAAAATACCGAGACCATTGATATCAAAAAGGAACACAACATTTCGCTTGCTATGGATACACCTGGTGGCCTAGTTGTTCCAAATATAAAAAATGTACAAAATTTAAGTATAGTTGAGATTGCAAAAGAACTCAATAGACTACAAGAACTTGGAAGAAAATTGTCACTTCCTCCCAATGACATAATGGGAGGCACATTTTCGATTTCTAATGTTGGCATTGTAAGTAATATTTGTTTTGATTTCTATGTATGTCCAAGAAGTTTTCAATTATTCTATTCATATATCTAAAAATTAAAACTAAAAATGAATGTTCATGAAAAGTATAATATTTTAAATAAAGTAACATTTATTTATAGATTGGAGCGACATACACAAAACCAGTGATTTTATCACCGCAAGTGGTAATTGGTGCAATTGGAAAGATTCAAAGATTGCCACGATTTGATGAGCAAGATAATGTGATTGCTGCACATATTTTGACGATCAGTTGGGCAGCAGATCATAGAGTTGTAGATGGCGTAACAATGGCTAAATTCTCGAATTTGTGGAAATACTATGTGGAAAATCCATCTCATTTAATATTAGGAGTATAATTAAAAACTTAAAGAAAACGAATATTTTTCTAATGTGTAAAAATTAATGTCAAAAAGTATTATAGTGCTTAGCAAAAGTTTTAATTTCGCACAGAATTATATATAGTCTATTCATTTTTATCTAAAGAACGTTTTTCAATAAAAAAAAAATAATTTATTCCGTTGATAAATATGTAAAGCTAATTTTGTAAAGAAAAAATGTATTTATTTTATACCTGCGAATATTAAAAAAAAAGAAAAGATAACGATGTTTAAAAACAATTTCATAATTTTCAAGTATGGACATATAAATACAAATTTATCTTGCAGTTTTCGCTTAAAAGCGTTATTGAATAGTTAATATTTATTCAAAGAGATACTGCAATTTATAGAGAGATCTTGTTTTAAATTATAAATCTTCTCTATGAAATTTAACTGAGCTCCTATATACATGTGAAAATAAATAAACAATTTTTTACTCTTTAAAGAGGCATCATTTATCTATATTTTCTAATTAGCTCGTGCACTCATTTTGAAGTTTTTCATCCTATCCTCTATTTCTGGTCTAAAATGTCTAATGAGTCCTTGTACTGGCCATGCTGCACCATCAGCAAGAGCACAAATTGTATGTAATTCAATTTGTTTTGTAAGCTCCCACAGCATATCAATCTCGTGCACTTCTGCATTACCTTCGACAAATCTATAGAAACATAAGTCATATGATTATTTATAAATTTTTTATACAAATGAACAAAATATTTTAAAATTAATGGTTGATGATCTAAATCTACATACCGCTCCATTATTTTGTACATCCAAGCAATACCCTCTCGGCAAGGAGTGCACTGTCCACAAGACTCGTGCTTATAAAAACTAATAAGACGTGCGATTGCTTTAATAATGTCAGTTTGCTTATTCATAACAATAACAGCTGCGGTTCCGAAAGAACTTTGCACACGAACAAGGTCATCATAATCCATAAGCACAGTATCACAAATGCTAAGAGAATTTATAAAATTAAATAAATAATTTGGTTCAAATTTACAAAATAATATAGTTTTAAAATCTTACTGTTTGGGAATGACAGGAGTAGAAGAACCACCAGGAATAATTCCTAGAAGATTATCCCAACCTCCTATTACACCACCAGCATGCCTTTCAATTAATTCTTTCAAAGGAATGGACATTTCCTCTTCGACTGTGCATGGATTATTGACATGACCAGAAATGTTATACAATTTTGTTCCACTATTACGGGGTCTACCAAAAGATGCAAACCAAGTTCCTCCACGACGACATATTGCCTAAAATACAAAAAGCCCATGTGTTATCATAGAGAGTATTTATTGATTTAATTAGCAATTTATTTAACATGTTATCAATAAATTAAACCATTATTTCAGAAACTTACTGGGGCTACAGCAACAGTCTCGACATTCGTGACAGTTGTCGGACATCCAAACAGACCAATATCAGCTGGAAAAGGTGGCTTTAGTCTTGGTTTCCCTTGCTTTCCTTCAATAGATTCAATCAGTGCTGTTTCTTCACCACAAATATAAGCACCAGCTCCTCTTTGTACAAACACATCAAAATCATAGCCAGACCCACAAGCATTCTTTCCAATCAATCCTGCTTGGTAAGCCTCAGCAATGGCAACTTGAGTATTAGATGCCTCATTGTAGAACTCTCCTCTGATGTAAATGTATGCTGCACAAGCTCCCATAGCTCTACCAGCAATCAAACAACCTTCAATGAGTTTGTGTGGATCATGACGAAGGATTTCACGATCTTTACAGGTGCCTGGTTCTCCTTCATCTCCATTAATAACAAGATATTTTGGTCTGCCATCAGATGGTTTATTCATGAAAGACCATTTCATTCCAGAAGGGAAACCAGCTCCTCCTCTACCTCGAAGTCCAGAGGTTTTGACTTCATTAATGATCCAGTCAGCGCCTTTTTCTACAATTTCCTTGGTTTTGTACCAATCTCCTCGTTTAATAGCTCCCTTCAGCCGCCAGTCATGTCTGCCATACAAGTTTGTAAAGATACGGTCTTCATCTTTAAGGGGACTTCCAAATTTCTATAAACATATGAAAAACATTTTATTATTTTCAAAAAATAACAAAAATTCTTAACAATTTACAATATCTTATTGATACAAAATACCTCAACAAGTATTTATATTTAATGTACTTCATAATCAAATCTAAATTTAATGACTAAATATTGTTAGTGCATAGATTATATATAGGCAAAATAAACATGAATTTAATCAATGCTCAAACATTATAAAGCCTACTTATATATATATATATATATTATATATATTATACATATTACATATATTATAGAGTAAAGTACAGAGTAAACTGTTCAAACATAAATTGAAAAAGTATGATATGATGTATCTAACAGCTGATGCATAGTGCCTTTTGAAAAATGTTATTGCAGTGATAACAGCCTGCCCTAGATGAAAAAAAAAAAACAAAAATTATATCATACCTTTCCTTCGGGCGCAGCATCAGCATAGTTCCTCGTCTGCTGGCTGCTTACAGCCTGTCCGAGGAGACCTGCAACAAAAGTTTTGCAAAAGGTTATGTAACTTGTAGCAAATTGGATTTACCGAAACGCTTCAATGACGGAACGTAGGTTGAGTCCTTACGACTGATTTTATCAGGGACATATTTAAGTAAGAATTGCGCGCCTCACCCAAGAAATTACAAGAGAAACTAATTATTTACCCAATTGTCTCCTCGGAACGTGAAAACGGCGTACAATGACGCCCGCCATGTCAAATAGGAACCACCTCAAGAAAACCAAGTTGCAACTGCGTGTGCGCAAGTATTGCACGAGCGATCGCAACTTGGGTAATTAAAACGATATATAGTTGCTGAAGCTTCTCGTCTTTAATTGCAATGAATGAACATTACGATTACGAGTTTGTCACAGCAAAGATCGTGCAAAAACCAATAACTATTTATAAAATTCCTCTGCTACAGCTGTCTGCTGTGGGCTTCTTTTATATTTAAGAATTATGTTTGATTTTTCAGTTAACATAAAATTGTGTCAAAATCATGTTCAATAATATAATTTAGTACAGCATTTCTTTGAATAAATATAAAGGGCATTTAATATTTATCGAAAACTTTTTTCTAAAAAATTCATTTAATTTTTTTACAATGAAGTACCGTTTCCAAAAGATGTATCAAACTTCCTGCTTCTCCGAAGCCACGTGACCTCTACCCAATATAGTGAAGGGGGGGTACTACATTGTCGCGTTGTTGTGAACGCGTGTAAAGTACAACATATAAACATGGCGAAGTATTCAGAAGCAGTTTCTCCGTTTTGAGATTTTAATAATGCCCCAATGTAATTATTTTAAACATAACTAACGTGATCAATAAAGATTTTCTTCTTGTCGGATTAACTTAAATTATATCAAGATGGATATCCGAGGTGTCGAAATCACAAATCAACTAAGGGTGAGTATTTGTGAACCTATTTTTGTACCTGCTCTTGTTTTTGTTTTACATTGTTAAATTTTCCAATAATGAATAAATTTGTCTATTTAAAATACATGTTTTGAGTTAAAAATACAATTCTAAGTTTGTTTGATCAATTTTTAGGTTAATAATTTTCATCATGTTAAACATTTATAATAATATATATAAACAGACAAAAATAGTATAAAACTTAGCCTGTAAAATTTTAAACAATAAAAGGAATACATTTTTATTTTTTAGAGTGCTATTCGGGCAAAGCTTCTGGAATTAGGTGTTCGTTATGATGAAGAACTGCCAGATTATATTTTAGTAATGGTTGTAAACAAAAAGTCTCGACAGCAAATGAATGAAGATTTAAATCTATTTTTAGAAGAAAGTACAGAAACATTTGTAAACTGGCTTCATGATCAAGTGCTAAAGAAATTACAAAAAGTGACTGTTGCTAAGAAAAAGAATAATAAAGAAATTGCACCAACAGCAGTTGTTAAGAAAGAAGAAGATCGAAAAAAACCAAAAGTAGAAGATCAATCCGATTTGATATCTGATTCTCATTCTGAAGTTATAGCTAAACTTGAACGAGACAGAGAATTTGAAGAATTAGTAGGGGATTTAGCATTATTAAATGAAGAAGATAGTAAACTATCATTAAAGGAGTCACAAGACAATGATGATAAATTGCAAAAGAAAAAGAATGAGATACCTTCATTTGAAGATCAGTCAGATAATTCAGAAAAAAGAGATTCTCTTGAAGCAAATATAACACCCAAACAATCAAATTTTGAAAAGAAGTTATCTCCTTTTAAATCATCACAATCTGAAATTTTAACAGAGAAAAGCAATATTTCTTCATCTCAAAGTTTAAAACGAATATCGAATGTAATTGATGATAATTTAAATGAAAAAAGTGTTCAAAGTACAAAACGTTCAAAAATTTCTATAGATTCTGATGATGAAGATAATAATAGAATCAGATCAAGCATAAATAAACCAAAAATTACTTCAGTAGTTTCTGTCAAATCAAGACTTGGGGTTATTTCTCCTTCAAAAAAGATTGAATTACAAACAAAAAGTAATGATGCTAGAAGTCGTTTAGATGTAAGAAGAAATGAAATTACTAATCAAAGGAACAGTCAAAATCAGAGCAAAAACATAGAGAAAAGGAAACCTCGAAATGAAGATTTGAGAAGTGAACCAACTAGAGATGAAAAATCTCATTCTAGTAATAGTTCAAAAAGTAGCAAGTCAAATAGAATTAGAGATTCACGAGACAAAGAAAGACTGAGTAATAAATCAGGAACAATAAAATCTCGTCTTGGTAGTATTAGTACTATTCATAAACAAGATAAAGTACCTGTAAAATCCTCTAATTCAACTAAAGTAAGCAAACCTAGAATGAGTAATGTTAGAAGTAGATTAGGAGTTAAACCTAAACCACCAAATTCAGGGCTTTTAAGTATAGCATCAAGACTTTCCCAAATTGCTCAAAGTAGTACGAATTTCGAAGAAGATGATGATACAGAGTCAATAATAAATACATCTCTCAGATCACAAATTATAGCAGTAAATAAATCAAAGCTTAAAAAACCAAAATTAAGTTCAAACACATTAAAAAAAAAAACTGATATTAGTGAAGACAAAATAAAAGATTCAGAAATAAAAGAAGAAGAAAATGGTAATAAGAATCTAGAAGATGAAGATCAATGTAAAGTTCCAAGTAAAATTATTGTTACCTCAAGGCCATTGAAGCCTTTGCAGCCATCTCAAAAACGTGCTACACAATCTTTGCTTTTAAGAGCAGTTGCTGAAGCAAATCAGTCAGTAGTTATGCAAAAGAAGATAGATCCATGTCTAAAAGTAAATACTAAATTAGTAATCTATATTTAATAAACAAAGTTAATTGTTTTATGCATATATGTGAAACTTATTTAAATTTATATAATCAAAATATTAGTTCAAAATTTTTATATTCTCATTATTACAATTTACATATTCTTATTTATTGTACTATTTTCAGGAACAAAAAAAGCCTGCAAATAAAATAAAAATTACCAGAGATCCTTGGAAAGGTAAAATAGTTTCAGTCAATTTAAATTCTAAAAAAAGACTTGTTAAAAATCTAGAAAAAATTCAAATTGAACTTAGTAATCCAGATGCTAATCCTGCAAAAGCTCGTGAGTTTGTCTTTTATTATTATTAAATTTAAACCTTATTTAAAAATATCATTGAAACATTAATAAATTGAATATATATAGATTCATCACAAGGTGTAACCGATGAACATTTGGATGTAGTTAAGTCTTTATTTAAAAGATCCGATGATAAACAAAAATTCTTAGTCACATTAAATGGATACAACAATAATATTCTTAAAGAAAGAAATTCTGATGATGAAGAACGTTTAGAGATGGAAGTAAGGAAATTTATAAAAATTAAAATTCATTTTTCAACATCATACTAAAAATTGTTTAATAACTTTAGGTGAATGAAGATGATGAATTGGTTTTTGATAATAACCAATATCAAACATACGTTGATGATGATCAGATATATGATCAAGATAATGATCCTAATATGGACTATCCTGATCATGAAAATGATCATGATCTGAATGAAGACAGAGAAACTACTAATTATATGGAACTAATAAAAATCCGACATAACGACAATGGTAATTCAGAAATTAGACGACCTGAAGAAAGTTCGTCCAAAAAGAGAGGTAAACTCAGTCCTATTGTGTATACTAGATCTCGTTCAAACAGTCCCGAAAATAAACCCTCATTGGCATCAACTGTTTCTTCAGTACTGCGTAAGATTTATACATGCATATTATTATAGTTATATTACAAAATTTGTTGCTCCTTCAAATTTGCATTTACTGTTTGTATTATATTTTAGGTGTTGATAAACGGCCAGTAATAAGTTCAGTTATTACAACAGTAGCTGATAAATCTAGTGAAAAATGTCGATATTGGCCCAACTGTACATCAGGTATTAAATGTGCCTATTATCATCCAGAAGTTTTATGCAGGTAATTTTTGTCATTCAAACGATTGAAAGTATACTCCAATTTTCTTAAGTATATTACTACGTTTCGTTCTTCTTTCAGTTCGTTTCCTGCCTGTAAATTCGGTGATAAGTGCGCTTATAAGCATCCAAAATGTAAATTTGGATCAGCTTGCACAAAATTGGGCTGTATATTTTCGCATCCTCCTTTACAATGCAAATATCATCCGTACTGCATGAAACCAGGATGTCCCTTTTCTCATCCTAAAACAAGTGCGAGTATATTGGCACCCTTAACTCCAGATCCTGCCGCTGTGCGAGCAAAATTTACATGGAAGAAAAAGGAATAAGTTTGTATATTTGAAATGTCATTCATTTTTTCAAACAAAATTTTTTCATTCTTTTTTGAATGCGTGATTTTTATTATGTTAAAATGATTTTGTAGAATCGAAAATGTTTGATCAACTACTGATTTTAAGACTCATTATCACTCATTAAGGTATATATGATATAAGGGAAGCAAATGTAAAATATTAAATTATTACAAAAAGGTGAACCCAGTATCATGTAAATGTTTCATATACTTAGGTATTTTAATTGAAGATACATAAAATACCTTAAAAATATATTATAGTCATTAGTTTGGGTTCAAAATTGTTAACAAATTTTTTTAAAACCTCTCTATTTTTCAGATTAGAATTTTCATGTATTAAGTAATTACTTAGTAATTATTTAAATTTTTTTTTAATGCAAAAAAATAATATAGTCATATATTTTTAATTGATTTGTAGTATCTAAATAGCTGAACTTCCTTTAGTATTTGATCTAATTTATTGTTAGATCTTGTATAAAAATATATTTGTAATAAAATAATATTCACAACGTATTATACATTTTTTTTTTGCTGCATTATAATTTGCACTACTTTAAGTAGTTTGTATGCATATCACTATCGTGATAGCAAATTATTTATTAGAGCATAATTTTATATGCTCGACGAATTTTCATATAAAAGTGAAAATATAATAAAATTTGAATATAGATATGTCCGATGAATTATGAAAGAATATAACGCATTTGAGTATAATTACGTGGAAAATAATAGATACTGTACTAACTAACAATATTATACTTTTATAGTATTTGGTGATTTTCTTCTTAATAAAATACGAACCATGTTTAATTTTTCTTTCATTTGATTAGAAACTATTTCCGATTATTGTAAATGTATTATAATAAAACGTGTAAATAATATAATAAAGTGTTTTATGCGAATTACATATTCCAAAAAAAAATATATTTTACATTATATATACTAAATATAATTAAAATAAATAAATGAAATGTGTTATGGAATTAAAAATCAGATTATCAAGAAAAATAAGCAATCATTGTCTTAATAAAGATATAATATTTTTAGCAAGAATAGCAGACATATATGTATATAGTTCTGAATTTCATTTACTATATAGCTAAATTAGACTGATATGCATTTCCTTATTATAAGTATAAAAACATTAATTTCTTCAATTTCATTTTTTTATCCAAAAATAAAAATATTTTTTTCTAAAAATGATTCGTAAAATTAATTATTTTATTCCCATCCAACTATTTACGCATAATGTTTTATAGATCTCTATTACTACTTGTACACAAACAACCCTTTCCACTAACTAGACACGAATATGAGGTCGGTATTGCTTTACTCCATTAAAAGTTAGATATCTTGAACAAAAAAAGTAGATCTAATAAGCAGAATAGGATATTGTAATTGTATGATTCTTTAATAAAAAGAAAAAAGAA
>JAPYZP010003982.1:0-18532 GCA_030522985.1 Torymus sinensis
AATATAACAAAGCGACGAAAAGTATATATGCAGACCTAAAAACTATCAAACTCTTTGTGATATTCCCTCTGTTACGCAACAACTGACAACATTTGAGATGCCCCTTTTGAGTAGCTTATAGATAATGTATTTAAACCTTCAAGCTACATAGCGAGTGCTTCATAAAGATATTAGAATATACGTTGACTAAAGGGATTTTATTATAAATTTAAAAAAAAAACTGATTAATTTATTTTTCAAAAATATATTATACCAATGTTTAAGAAGAATAATACTAACCAATTTTAATTATCATATTATCTTTGTCATACATTTTGATGTTTTTGATCCACTAAGTACATAAGCTTTTGAAAATAGCATTCAGAGTAATTCCATCCATAGTCTATCAAAGCCGATTACCAATCACTGAATACCGCATCATTTCAGTAAATATCGTAAATCATAAAACATTAATTTGTAAAAGATATTAGTTTTTCATTAACTTCCGCTAAAAAATTACCCGACCAAAATGGCTTATTTACTGACTGTATTGGTCAATTTTTTGGGCCAACTAATAACGATTAAAAATCTTGACCAACAGCTAGTTAATGGTTGGTAAATTATTGATACAAATAATTACAAATGAGAAATAGTTTCTTTTTCAAGGCATCGACGAAAAATTGTTATATTCTATTGTTATTTATTTACCAATGATTTCATACAGACAAAAAATTGTTATATTCTATTGTTATTTATTTACCAATGATTTCATACAGACAAAAAATTGTTATATTCTATTGTTATTTATTTACCAATGATTTCGTACTTGATAAAAATTAATGGATTCTCTCGTTGTACACATAGGTAAGCTATAAATCTGAATCAAAGTTGATATTATTTAAAAAAAAATTTAATCTCTAATTTTTCATATTTCACGTTCCAAAACTCATGTAAAATTAAATTATTTTAATAAAAATTTACTGAAATTAAGATTTTAGAAAATAGGTCTTCGATGATAAAAGCTCTAGGATTTGAAAAGTATAGGTATACTTCAATCAGCAGTACTTCTCCCACATAAGAAAATAGGAATAAAAGCTAAGAAAATCTAAAGCTCTCTCGTTGAAATAGGAAAAGTGCACAAGTGTCGAAAAGTCTTATAAATTCTTCTCTTTATAGCCCGCGAATATAAAACAATTTAATTAAAAGACCGGTCCGCGGAAATGTCAGTTTTATAAATCGACTGTGGCGAGGACTCGATCTACGTGCAAATGTACTCGATCGCGCATACCCATATGCATACCTGGCTGCGCCGGCATTCGAGCTGATCGGAGGAAGGTGAAATGACCGGAAAAATTTCCATAGCGTAACGAAGCGGCGCTCCAGAGCTCCTTGTCGCGCAGATTCGCTTCGTTTCTTTTCTCGCCTCGTTTCCATGCCGTGCTCTCGTCTGACCGGAACGGAAAGAGAAGCAAAGGAGCGAAGAGGGAGAAGGCGGCAAAGTTTTATTTGCTCCTCCTCCGCGCGCAGCCGGTCTCGTTCCAGCGACTTGTCTCTTTCGAGTCTCCTTCGAGTCTCCTTCGAGTTTCCTTCGAGTCTCTTTCGAGTCGTCGCGCGCTGTCCTTCCCTTCGCATAATGGCTATCGTTATCAAGAAATTAAGACTTCGTTAGCGCCACCGCTCTTACTCTAATTGGGAAGCGTTACACAGCGCAGTGGCGACGACCGACGGCTAAATTATGTTTTCCGCCTTTTCGACAAGATTGAGACGCCACCGTCCGAGTATCTCGGCTGGGGAAAAACGCTGGGGCTGGAGGCACGATATCATTCGCCGAGTTTCAAATGTGCTCAAGCTCTAGCATCTCTCGGTATTTTTATGGCTATCCAGGCCGAGAAAAAAAATATTTGCCTTTTTTACAGAGGAAACTCGATTTTGCGTGTCTGTATATTTTGATGAAAAATGTAAATATTTATAGAAAGGTTATTGAATGAGGCAGAAACGAATCTCACTGCTCGTTTTAGCGAGCTCTCGGCGTAGAGCACCACCTGTCACGAATGATCAGCACACATCATCTCCCTTTTCACCCCTTCATTCCACAGACGAATAAAGAGCTCTCGCAGGAAAAATAATTCCTCGTTTCCCTCGACGAGTGCCAGTGGGGTCGGCGACATGTGCGCGCGAACTCGTTTCCGAATGAAAGACTCGAGTTTCGAAGTAACGGCGTTATGAAGGATTTCTGAGTCTGCGCTCGCGGTAATTATTCGGGTAAAGTGAAGGCGAAGACATCAAAGTGCTCGGCGCGAATCAGCGGCAACGGCGAAATAGAGAGAGAGGAAGCGAACGGCGTTGCCGGCAAATCGTCAACTCTGCGTTGCAGTAGCGGCGCAGCAGCAGAGGCAGCAACGCTCTTAATGCTACAGCAGTTTTCAGGGCACAAAGCGCTGGCGGTTAATTATTCCATACGCAAATGTGCATTTGCGTAATGGACTTGAGCGGGAGACTTCGCTTTAAGTTCTGCGACAACAAAGACGTTCCAGGGCGAGAGACAGAGAGAGAGAGAGCGCGCTTGCTCCGCCCGCTCGCTTAACCTCGCGCTCCTTGGTAAATGCGTGCCGTGGTGCACGCCTATCGTCTATTACAACTATTTTTCTTCGAACCTCATCGGCTGAGGTTCCGTGATTTTAATGCGTCGCGAATTCGCGATGGTGCGTTTTCCAGTAAAAGCCTTTTACTTCGCGTGACTTGATGTAGGAGTTGATTAGGTAAAATAACCATTACTGGGACAATATTTTTGAGATAAATTCTAAATTGGAATTAATCAAGAGTATTTCTCCGGGACTTTTAACTTTTAGCTTTAAAAAAAAAATTTAATATTGAAGCACATTTACTAGACTTTATTTTCAATGCCTTTATTAACAAATAACAATTATAATGGGGTGCTTCTCCTTTTGAAACATAGTTTCTTTGTGCTGTATGCTTATGCAAGTAAAATTGCGTTACAATATTTTTCCTATTTTATTTTATTGTGCGGAAATTCATATATTCAAAGAAATTGATAGAAATTGAGTTTTCTATATTGTTAATGTACTACATTTGAGATTTTAATTAACATGTATTGGATAATCAACAGTACTATCGCGGTATAGGATACACTTTTTACGTTGCCCAGGAATGGTTATTTTACTTTACAGCTCTTTTGTTTGTTTATATTAAAAACGAACGGATGGCACTTGCGAAGCGATGATAGTATATAGCAATGAGATTCACGATTATAATTTATAATTACCGATTTTAATACTCGGATACGCGTAGAGAAAGTGGATCTCTCAGTTTGTTGAACTTTGCAAATATTTATTCGTGTATAAATATTCAACAGATACGGTAATGTATACACACACGATAATTTCGTAGAATATTTACGGATAATCATATTAAAGCAGTTATAAAAAAATAACAATACTCCATTTAAGTATCAACGCGAGGTTAATTATTTCCGTTTAATTATCAATTCAGTCTTAATTTGTTTATTAATAGCAAACCAATAATGAAAAAGAAAAGCCAAATAATATAGGGTAGAATAGACCGGTAAAATATGTGTCCATCTGTAAGATCTAATAAAAAGACTTCCCTCTAACGAAATATCGCCACTGGTTTTCGCGAGGATTCTCGAAAGGACACTTCGGAAGACATTGCGAGCCCGGCCGGATGAGGAAAACCTGCAATTTCCAGTCGCGTCCCCTTCCCCCTTGGGCAAAAATAAAGGAAATCTTGAGAAAAAAAGGACAAGAAAAGCGTGAAAAACGACGGCTCGTTACTCACAAAAGCGGATTCCGATCCCTCGTGCGCACTGTGAAATGAAAAGCTCGCGAGGGTAAAAGTATAGTCGGTGCCTCGCGTAACCTGCCACGTCGTCGACGACTCTTCCTCTCAATTGGCTCCGAATACAAAATTAGGTCCGTTACTCTCCGGGAAGAAACAGCGCCGTCGAAGCGAACCGTCGCGCACACGTTACCTGAGGCATAACATACCTATATTGCGGCACATAACTTTGCCCGAAAGTGTTAGGAGGGAGATTTTTTTTCAAACCCTCGCAGCTGTCCCCCTCTTATATTTATGCGGAATGGGCCCAAGCGGCCAGCACGTCATTCGTTATTCACGCTGCGATGCGGGCAAACGCCGACTTCATCATTTATGCACGCGAGATATATTTATCCGAAAGCTGCTTCCGAGAGAGCATAATATATATCCTTGAAATGACACCGTCGATGCCTACATCTATAGGCAATGTTACGACGCGAACAACAGCATTAAAAGTGAAATCAAGTCGGGATTGTCCGTAAGAAGCTATACACTTGGGGTATCAAGATCCTCCTCGGCGACATCGGAATAAACTCGAAGACGGATACGTCCTGCACGCAAACGTGCGAAGCCACGAGGGGAATGCGCGGAGCGCCTTCTTATCAAAAGGCTCGAGGTAGTTTTCCCTCACTGGCCCTTCACCTCCTCTCGCCGGGGTAATAAAATCCAGCCTCTAAAGCGCTCGCGGATAGACGAACTGTTCGCACGGGCGTTAAGAGATAAGACTTTAACTGTTGGCGTTAACGCTCGCCTCGTACGTCACACTTCGTTAAAGTCGCATAAACCAATCCGCCTGGCTAGCGCCGTCACCGCAGCGCGAGGGAGGCGGAGGGGGGCCCCGTCCGTCTTTTTGCATCCCTGGCTTTGCAATTTATATAGGCTGTACAGTGCAGCCGGCCAAGAGTCGTAATGAAAGAGTTAATGCTGAAAACTTGAGATAAATTGCAACTGAATGGCGAAGCCGGAGCTGACGTGGTTAATGTTACGTATTACTTCCGGCTAATAGATGGCATTTCATTTATAAAATCGTTCATCTCAAGCAGAATGTTGTACACGATAAAAAATAATATTCTAGCATATTTATTATATTCCTGCGAAAAATTCAATAAGAATGAATTTCTCATAACTTTGATAAAACGATATTATTATCCCTCTATAAGTTACGAGCAATGCTGTACCTGGAATACGCACCCTCAAATAAGACAAATCGCGCGATTTTTTGTCCTTCTGCCACCGTAACGCGCGTGCTAGCCACGAAAAAGAGCCACGGAGGACACTGCAGGCAGCGTGGCAGCATCTATGCAGCGCAAATTCCGCGCTTTTTCCCCCTCCTGCGTCGCGCTTCGCTTCTTACGCACGACTCGTATTTTCTCTATCTGCCCGAGATATCCTGCAGACGGAAGAAGGGCTCGCGCAGGGAGGGAAAAAGTACATATAACCCGAGGTGCGCAACACGGCGACGGAAAGAGCCGCGCGCATTATCTTTCGCATAAAGCGGAGGGAAACAAAATTTGTTTACTCGCGGCCTCTCCTGCCTCTTTTGCGCGCGTGCGCCCTTTTTCGTTTGTTTTGACCTTTCGTAAACGTCGCATAATTCGCTTTGTGATTAATTATGTTAGGAATTCGAGGAATGCAAGCAGCGTGCTTTTAGTTCGGGACACGCTGAAGGACGCGCTGTGTGTGCGCGCGGGTACGGAGCTGGGTGGAAATAAAACAAAATATACCGAGCTGACAGTGCGCGACGACGGCACCGACGACGACGGTATTATGTTTTACGGAGAAATGCCGAGAAGTATAATGTTGCATAAAGCTCACGTCACTGTAATAATGTGAAAGCCCGCGTTCCTTTTCAAAGTTAATGCGGCATTGATGAAAGGACTGATTTCATTACTGAGGATCAACTCGTCCGTGACGTACCAGCTGCAACTACAATGTGTGTCTGAGTTGATGGTATTTTATGCCAACAAAGGCTAAAGAAGTCCATGTGTTCTTATATATACCATTTTACAAAAACTCTCACAAAATGTAACTAATCTCAAAAGGTCTAATTAGAAGATGGGTCAAGTAAAGAAAGTATATATATGCCTATATGGGACAAAGAGGTTTTGCTTTCTCAAAGAGAAAGCTTTATATTTCATAAATATGATGAATTATAATAATCACGTAAGCAGCAAATCAGTAAAGTAAGCCTCACTTTTGTGTGGTATGTAATGATATGTCCTACTGCATGATTCCCTATTTCGTCATTTATATAAATATCTAATAAAGCTTCGAGAAAAGCCATCAATTCAACTGAAGACCTCAGCGCTGCTCCTCGATTCCCCAGCATCAAGGAGGTGCCTCCCACAAATCCACGTCAGAATCAATTCTCCAGCTAATTCACGTTTGATGTCGAACTAATGACTCGTGCAAAGAAAAAGCGATATTCCGCGCGCGCGCACACGCACACACGAGACGCGTCTCGCGGGCACGACGGCATTATCTTCCTCGAGACGAAGAAATCTCCAGAGCTCTCTCTCTCTCTTACAAAAAAACGCGCCGCGCGCATGAGCGCACGGAGGCCTGAAAAAGCGCGCAGCCACCTCGCTGATTCAGCTCTACAGATTCGCGCGCACATACTCAACCGCGTACAATGCATACTTGCTGCGCTTATTACTCACGCACGCGCGCGCGCGCGCGCCGAGGGAAAGAGAGAGACAAATATTTCGTAGCAGTGCGGGAAGCTTTGAAAAGACGTCGTCGAGTCGTTAACGTGAAAAATGGCTGCTCTACCGCGCGCAGAAGAAGCGAGAGAGAGAGAGAGAAAGAGAGAGAGAAAGGGAGAGCCGAGGAAAAAGAAGGAGAAGCGCGGCCTAGGATTATATACTTATATGCGGCGAGAAAAGTGGAAAAGTCGAAAAACCAGCAGCGCGGGTGTATGCGCAATTAACGCCACTTGACACGCTTTTTACGTGCGCGACTCGAGCTGTGCCGCGGCGGTAGTCTCTCTCTCTCTCTCTCTCTTTCCCTCTCCTACTTTCGAACCGTAGCCTCTCTTCGCTACACTCCTCTGCGCGCTCGCAAAAATGTATTATATATATATTCTACGTACGTGTGTATGATGTGTATATATATATATAAAGAAAGAGAGAGGAGGGGGGGGGGGAGATGGATGTCAGTGTGCAGGTGCAGCGGATGATAAGGCGTGTGAAAAAGACTCGTATAGCGCCGGAGGAAAAAGGGAAGCTTGCGCGCGGTAATACATCGGGGGCAGAGGCGAAGATCTCGAGCCTGTGTACAAGGAGAATCCCATATGCCGTTTCTTGCAACGAGAGACGGAGAACTACTCTTCCGCTCTGCTTGCTGGAGCAAGAATAAAGGAAAATAAATTCTTAAGAATAGAATTCGCTCCAAGGGGCGAAATGGAGGAGGCATGAGGTGTATATATAGAACGAAGCCTCGAGGCTCCTAAGTAAAACCTTCACGTATTGCAGCTATAGGCCACGACTTCATATCGTCGAGAATTTCGAAAGGTGAGAGCCTCCCACCCTTCTCTCCCTCTCTCTTTTGCCTTTCACACTGATGATATTCCCGGATACAAATCCGCGGTCAGGCTGCCGCTGCAGTGCACACACACAGCTGGCTGCACGTTTGATTTCGAGAGGGGAAGCGGCTAAACGAAAAAGCCTGTGCGCCAAGAGGAAGAGAGAATACGTGACGAAGGGGCTCGTGCAACATTTAGGTACGGCAGCGTTACGCTTTCTCTCTCCTGCTGCCTCTAGCGTTGGGTAGAGTGAGAATTTCATAACACTAAATCGCTTTTCCGACCTTAAAAATAGACAATCGCAAATTACCGAGACGCGCCTTGAGCATAATTTTTAACAGCCCGCTTCGCCTACAGTAATTCAAGTGCGTTCATTTGATGTATGAGAGACGATACATCTCGCGAAGCTGCCTTGAATAAGGTATTCTTTGGCTGCCGGCTTCAGCCCGCGCTTGCCTGCAAAATATCACCCGAGAGCACAAAGGAAATTTCATTGTGGCCCGCTCGCGCAATTTTTCAGAATAACCTTTGCCCCCGCGAATGGTTATACATAATAATTTTAAAATACGCATTTTCAAAAGGACGCTCCAGAGTGGAGTAACGAAATCCCGTCTACGATGTTATCTTGCGCGAATCGCGATTCTCTAAATTCAAGCGCAGGCGCGCGCACGCAGGGCTATAAATTTCATGTATTCCGAAACCGGAACTCGCCTTCCCAAAATAAGCATCAAGAGGAGAGAAAAAAGAAGGAGAGGGCGAAAATACTACAGAGTAGTACTACAGTCTGTGAACCGAGATGGAGAGAGATAGAGAAATAACGAAAGGCCGAGAGTAGAAAAGTCGAGCTCTGGAGACGCCCGGCATTACACTCGGATAGCAGTCGCACCGGTAATATTTCTCTTTCGCATATTTCCCCCCTCCCCTTTACCCTCCCTCCCTCACTTCGCCCACGGCCGCTCGCCCGCGCGAGGCCAGGAAGGAAGGAAGGAAGCGTATAGTTTGTCAGCGAGAGGGAGAGAAAGCGAGCCCGACGAAAGACACAAGGGGAGGATAGAGCGGCTCTCTCTCTCTCTCTCGACTATATCTTCCCACCGTTTCTGTCCCTCCCGTGCGAGGGTGAAAATTTTTCGAGCGCACGCGCACATACAGCGGCTTTTCTGTATCTCCTTTTTTTATCTCCCTCTCTCTCTCAGACGCTCTTTTTTCAGCTGCTCGTCTTAGATCTTGAAAAATGCGGAGGAGGCCGCGCGCGAAGCTGCGACGCGTCGCTGTCGTCGTTTTTTCTTCGCTCTTGCGCGGCTAATCAGGTTCCCCGCTTGTAAAAGATGCGAAATAAAGTATAGGCGCGAAGTGTGGGTAGAAAAAGAGGACGACAAGTGTGGGTGTGTGTGGGAGGAATGAAGGGAGAGATCAGAGCTAATAAATTACTTATTTCGCCGCTTTGAATAATGGAGTACATGTACAACGCACGGAGTGTGTATTTTAGCGAGATTTTGGCAACGTATAAAAGAAAATATACTCGCTTCGTATACTCTTTAAATATTACCTAATTTCAAATGTAGCTTTTCATTTAATTTCTTGTGCATCTTTTTATTTTCCCCTCATTATATCTTGAGTTTCTATAAACAATAAAGCATTTTTTGCATAAAAGTTTTAAAAACGGCGTGTGATAATGAAGTACAAGCTTGAAAGAATCAAGAATTGAAAATGAAAAAAAACGTCTGAAATAGTGAATTTTAAAAAGAAATTGATTACGACTAATGGAATATTAATACTTAACCCGTGATCGGTACGCCTCAATTAGGTCGCTTTGAGAAAGCGAGTCAATTGGAAACTGGGGAGCGAGTAAATATTTGATCGAAATTATCAAGTTATGCGCGGGGATGCAAAGCGCAGGAAAAACACGAGTCTTGCGAAATTAGCCAAAATAAATTGGAGTAAGCAACGAGTGGTTCGGGGGAGAAGAGTTTAACAATGTATGAGTTTGCGAAGTTGTAAAATAAATTAGGCGATATAAGTTATAAACTTTGGGGCGAGGGAGGAGGAGGGAGGAGGGAGGTGAAGACTGATGGGCGAAGAAGATAAGAGAAGAAGAGGAGAGAGAGGAATAGAGAGTGGGAAGGAAAGAAAAGCAAACATTGAATTACGGGGAAGAAGAGAGCTAGCGTGGAGGAAAATCAGCCGAGGAGCGCGAGGACGAGCGAGAGGTGGAGAAAAGTTTAGCAAGGGATTGTTGTTTGTCACGAGCAGCTGAGCTCCATATATCTATACGCGCGAGCAGCTCTCCCCCTCTTCCTCGCTGTTTGCCGAGGAAGTTTCCCTGATACGGTAATTGAGTGTATGTAGCCCAATGAGAGGAAGACGCGAGCGCTGACGATTCGAGCGTGAAATCTAGATTCTACCGCGAGAGCTCGAGAATCTGCGTCTATATACCTACATATTTCCCCTCCCCCCCTCTCTCCCTCTCTGTCTCGTCGCGGCAAAACACGCGCGCGCCGGCAATTCGGTTACGCGCCATTCTCAATACGCCGCGCGGTCTGATTACGCAGCAGCCCGAGCTGAAACGAGAGCGAGACTGGCCGATGTCGTCGAGACACGCCGTCTTCGTACAATCAGCCGAGTATCTCGGGGCGATTTTAGTTTTAAAACTAGATGTAACGGATTAGCGCTGCGGGAAGCGGGCTTCGTGATTTTCCTTACTCCGCGGTTGATCGACTGTAATCAGCTGGCGCCGCCTAATTTCACTATTCCAGATTCTTCGAATCTCCACTAGTACCTTACGCCAAAAAGTACATAAAAAGTTCCATCTATTCTAAAACCATTGGGCACTGCATTGGGGGAGCCTGAAAATTCCTACCTAGATAACTTCTCGAAGCTTTTTTCCAAATTCATTATAGTAGTATGTTGAAGAATTTGTTAATATAATGAAGAAATACTGAGAAGGTGACTTTTAGCCCTAAAGATTCGTGCTCGAAAGGGTTGAAAAAGTAAAGCATTAGCCGTGAGTCGGCGCGGTGCGGTACGGCGAAAGTCAACTCACAATGATTATATAATTAGCCCCTTGTGCAGGCGCGCATAGCGATTCTCTCGCGTGCATAGCAAAAAGCGCGTCTCGCGCGCGAGCCGGGACGACGGAGAAACGTTTTGATGGTTTTTCGCGGGGCTGCAAAGGGCCAGAGCGGGAGATTACGGCTAATGAATTGTGCCGCGGATTCGGCAACGCGAGCGAGAACCGAAAGTTCCCAAGCTGCTGTGTAGCGCGCGGCAGTCGACAAAACACGTGTACACTAACTCATAGAGGCCAAGTTACACACGGCGGAGCTCTATATCGCATAAACAACGCGCGGCCCGGGCCCCGAAACTTGGCGCGCAAAGCGCTTTCCCAACTATCATCCCTCTTAATCTCCCTCCCCCCTGCCCTATAGCCCTGGTCATTCGACTTAGCCGATATGCATCTACTATGGGACTTTGGGGAGGATAATACGGAGGTGGAGGGTGTTAATGCCGATCAGCATTCGTTTTTCTGCCCGGTAGATTGTTGGCCAATCCATTATTTCCTGAGCTGCAGTACGCTGAGTTGGACAAGTTCATCAAGTCATGGATCCCTTGGAGTTTCGGCGTAGTCATTTGTCGTAGAGCATTTATTCTTCAAAAGTAACATTACTCGGAGATAACGGGAGTCCTCAACTTTCTTCAAAGCGCAAATCTGGCACGTTAATTTTAATATTGAAAAAGTTTTAAAATCAAAGATGCTATCACATCCACTATATTCCAACTTGAGACTTTCAACTCCAGACCTTGACTCGCTCCTCGTCTCATTCGTTTTTTTCTTCACTCTCCCGCGCAAAACGAAATTTCCTAAGCAGCGCGGAGAAAGTAGCCCGCAAAGTGGTTAGCGGCCTGAAGTTTCCTCGTCGAGGCGACGACGGCAGTCGGGAGAAAATTTTCGCCACTGCAATCGTACTTTTTTGAAAGGCGCGCGTCCGCAAGAAAAGCTCGGAGAAAATTATGTCGCGCTTGCGCCGCCATCAAAATTCATACGTCGCATTACGTCCTCTAATGACTCGGCGCCCTGAGGAAGGAGCTGCCGCGCTTTTTACCTCGTGGTTTTGTGTCTCTCTCTCTCTCACTCTCTTTTTTCCCCCCGATGTTCTCGCATTTATCGCCAGTTCTTGCGAAAGCAGACGCGCGGAGAGGGCCGACTTAATAAAACCCGGGCACGGGCTAATTACGTCGTTATACTTGTCTCCCTCGCTCCGGTACTTATAAATTTCGCCGAGGTGTTCGGCACTTGGTTCTTTCAGCCCTCGCTTGTCCGACTGCCGGTAGTTCAAGTGTAACTCGACGAATTTTTCTTCGAGTATATCGCGTACTTTATCTTGAGGAGGGCGGCTAAGTTTTGATGGGATTCGCCTGAACGTCGCGTCAATTAGGCGTTGGTTAATTCTTTTTATGGAATTAATTATAAGTGGGCTGACGCGATGAGTCGGGAATGAGAGTTATATATATATAAATATATATAAAAGTATAGACATTACTTACTTTTAAAATATAAACTTGTAGGAGCCTTTGTATCTCTTGAATAAACTGTTATGAAATAATTTGATAAAAAAATATTAAATTGAAATGTTTACTGAAGTAATGTTGAAGAAAGGAGAATTGTATAAAAGTAATGAAAATGTAAAGTAAGCTAAAATGAAAAAAAATTTTAAGCCAGAGATTTAAAGTTGGGGAAGTTTCGCGTCTCGTGTCTCAAAGATACTTTTTACTTTAAATCCTCGGCACATCTTTGAAAAGCAGTATATTCTCTCTTAAACAGCTGAACTTTGTCTCCTCTCATTTGCAATAATAGAGGACTTGGAAGTGCGAAACTTTCCGGCATTCGGTATGCGCGTAGCCGAAAATCGACCATACTCCTTCGATCCGTCGACTTTTAATAAAATAACTTCAAGCCCGATACGAGGAAGTGGAGCAAGCGCGGGCGCGCGTGCGTCTAAGATAACATTCGTCCAAGTTCAATAATTTTCATCGATTTCCCAAACAGCTTATACCACAGCGCTCCTCAAGCTACTTAAGGAACAATCCACAGTTTACACTGCACACTAACAACATTGAAAATAAATATTGAGAATTTTCAACTCATATGAAAGCGGCACGTACATCCGTAATTATTTTGAGGCTCGAATTTGTCCAAGCTATACATGCGTAGGTACATGCATATAAATTTCTCGCGCGAGTGCAGCGAGGCGAAGGTCGCAGCGCATCTGCGATAGAGAGTAACGGAGAGAGCTTTCGAACTTTCGCGGCCGGCGCGTTAATTAATTGCTCGGCGCGGTAAGATATATAATGGCCCCCGCGCACCAGCAACGTTCGGCTAATTGATCGCGTAATCCGATAAATAATCAGGCGTGCGGTGAGTGCACGAGCGCAGGACTTTTCTCAAATTAAAGCGGCGGGAGGGAGGAGAGCTCGGCTCGACTGCTGCGGTCACTCTCTCGGCAAATAATAGAGACGGTAATTTAGGGGAAAGGAATTTCGAAATTCCAGCCGGTCTATCTATCTATATATATATATGCGTGTGTATACATATATAGGTCTATGTACATTGTGGGGCAACGGCCTGAGTGTCAGAGTCCGCGTAGGCGGAAAAAGTAAACAGTGTGGCCGAAAATAGTACACAATGAATAGAATAGTAGAGCTGAATTATTTGCCGAACACGAATATATATATATATATATATACTATTGTAAGTATAAACGTGCATTATGAATTAATTATGACTCGTATACTCGCGATGCAATTATATTTACATGCAAACAGATTGTATGCCTTGTCAAAAATTGAATAACAAATTAATATTCTCGATAGTTTAACAGATATGAACAAAGTTATTTATTATTCGTATATGTGCTTTGAAGAAAGTATTTACTTGCCTTGCAAGAAAGTATTAGGAAAAGTAATCACGATTTCGCATTCAGGCACGGTAACCGCTAGTAACTTTAGCCAGCGGCGGTATCAACGTATCTTAAGTTTCCTTACTAGAACCAACGTAATTAAATTTTAATATAATCTAAAAAGAAGAGATTGCTCTGGAAGTAGAATTTCTCGTAGCACGCTACTTATTAGCATACTAATTTCAAAAGCAGCCCGGAAAAACTGATTTCGGTAATAAAGGCGGACCGCAATTAATTTAAACTTTTGCCTTTTTCTCGAAAGCCTGATATGAGAATCGAAAAGAAGAGAAAATTGCATTTGAAAAGTTTGAAATGGCTGCCGAGGCGATCCCAGCATAAAAACGCTTGAGATAAACATAAATCGCTTGCTCAGTCCAATCAAAGAGCAAATGCCGATAAAAAGACCGGGGCCCTAACTACAGAGTGCGGTAAAAGTGATTGTGCTTGCGCGAATCGGAGGATTAATCTGCGAGTTTTCGGGCGAGCGCGCGATGAGGAAGGAATACCTAAAGCGGCTCTGTGTGCACATATATACTCATACGTATCCCGGGCCGCGTGCACTATTTTAATTATGAATATCGACATAACGTAGCCGCGCCAATGGTAATGAGCGCGGCGTGGAGCCGCGGGCGCGGAATTCCACGGCGATCTCATTAACGGGCCAAAACTGCGTTTTGCCGATGATTTCCCCTCTCCCTCTCGCGCTCGCGCATTTTCGCCCGCGGGCGGCGCTATCATTCAAATGGCGATTTTTAGCCTTCGCTCCTTTTCGCCGATTTCCCTCCCGGGCTTTTTCCCGCTCTTTTGTATTATTATTTTCGGCCTTCCTTTTTTTCGCCTCTTTGTCTCGCTACCTCCGAGGCCTATATCTCTGCTTCTTTTTGCGCACAATTTGCGAGAGGAAGCTCTCTATTTTCATGTAATCTCAATTTCCAGTAGATTTATTTAGCGGAGTCATTGTGTAGATCGCTTAGGTGAACACTATGACTCAGAAAGCCCCGGACAGTAATTGTCTCTAGCGTAAGTTCGGGGAAAAAAATCAGTCAAAATCAGCCGGCAAAATCTAAAAAGCCAAATCTGCCTGCCTTTTCTCTTGCCTGAACAGACAGCAGCAGCAGCAGCAAGATGCAGTCGCGGCGCGGCATCCGCAGCTAATGACCCGTAAAATCGTTTGATTATACCGACTGCGCAAATCAGGCCAGCGTACGTGCGAGCCCTGCCATTGTGCGCAATCACCTCAAAGCCACGCGCGAAGAGTGCAAAAATGGCCTTTAACAACGGCTGTAACGGCCGCGCACGCGTGCAACTACAAGCCGCGGTGCGCGGTTAAGCCCGTTTCGCGGCCCCCCGTAACTCGCCTTTAATTATCGCTGATAGCTGCACCGGCCCGCAGCCCGTTTATGCGCGCCCGTCCCTTTGCCGTACACACGCTTTATTTTCGACGCGCGCCCATATTTTATTCCCTTTGCTGCAGCTGCGCACTCGGCGAATCGCCTGTTCATCCTCAATCCTCATCCGTATCGAATGCTAATTTTCCGTGCGGGAATAACTCTGTCAATAGATTGATTACCATATCGGCGAGCGCGATGGCTAATCTTCGAATCTTGTTAGAGATGATTTATTTGCTGAAGCATTTACGATTCAAGAGCTAGTTTCTTTCTTGTAAATCTAGAAAATAGTAATTAAATTAACTCGGAATAATTATACGTCCAGACAGCGCAGTAATTCATATTTAATATCAATCTGCATATATGAAAGTTTAATCGTAAACACTCGTGGCTAATACCCCGCGCTTATTTCTACATATTTATAATATTTTTAAGCCAATTCAGCTCATTTTCGCCGTTAAATAATGCATTAAAACCCGGAGGCTGCAGCTGTGATACTCGAGGGACATAAAAGGAGATTAGGTCACTCGGGCACTAAATTCCAGGCGGCTAGCTATGAAATTTTCACGCGCCAGGCCACTAAGCACGCATGCTCGAAAATTCACAAACTCGGTGAAAAAAGAAAAGTATTGTCTTGGCAAATCCCACACTCTCCACTCGATTATCGATCGTTCCACTACAACATTCGAGCTTCGTTCGAAAGCATCAATTGACGGTAGAGAAATTGTCGCTGCCCGTAATTAATGGCCGATATTATTATATAACTCGATATTGGCGGTGCGCGGGCGCGTCATAATTATCGTCAGTTATGCCACCTCCGGGTGTGGCGAGCGCGCCCGCCTACCGCGCCCTTCTATAGATTACATAGAGGGAGAGCGAGTGACAAAGGAAGCGAGGGAAAACTTGGCGCAAACTATCCGCGTCTGGGCCGCGAGCGGGGGTTACTGTACGAGCTCGTTCGTCAACAATGTGAAATATCTTTCGCGCACCTGCGGTTACGCGGCGGGCGAACGGGCGAACGGGCGCGCAAAGAAGAGGGACGCGGCAACGAGGGAGCACCTCAAAGCCCCGCCGCCGTGCGCGCAAACGCGGCTGCGAGGGAGGGTAGGTATAAAGCGCGCCGAGTGTGCGCCCGTTACAAGTGCGTGTTAATGCCAAGTATAATAGTGCAGCCTTGGCTCAAACGCCGCGGTCTATGGTTAAACATTTTTATACTCCCGGCCGCTACGAAAATTCTCTCTCCCTCCAGAATTGACTGCCTACAGTAGTAAAGAAATGAGAAATACAAGTCGCGCTTGTCCGTCAAGAACGGGCCCTCCTCAGCTCCGCTCTGTTTGCCAAAGCCAAGCAGCGCCAAGCGTCGAGCTGGAGCACTTTGTTAATTACTGCTTGAGGTGTGAGGATCTTGGGGGCGAGGTGAGCTATCTCGCAGGCAGGCCGGACTTGGCCAGCAGCGAGTATAATTATCCAAGGCTCGCGACACCGACTCAATCAGGCTGTAGCGCTGCTGCCACCGCTTCAATTTGATGGACCGGGCGCTTAGGTCGTGCGCCCCGCAAACTTTCCCTCCCCGCCACGTGCGCAAGTTTCGTTAAGCTCGCGCGCTCGCTCGCAAGTTAACGCGGGGGCGACTCATTATCGGGTTAGCCGAACTTTCCGCTCTAACTTGGTTTGCTTAGGATAGCTCACGTCGGCCGAAACCGCCGGCCGATTAATTCTATCGCCCTACTATAGCTCATGTATTTCGCGCTGCTGGCTTTTGTCCTCCCGAAAAACGCCGACTAGCTCGCGAGAAAATTCTCTTTTACCTAGACTCGCTTGATTACTACGCGCCTCGTGTATCGCTCGCTGCTACTGCGAGCCCCCCACTCTCACCCGCTTAATTAATCGAGAGATCATTATTCAGCGGAGAAAATGAAAGCATAAATTGCCGATGTGTATGGAGGTTATTGCCGAGGTATAAGGCGCGCCGATAAATAATGCACGAGAATTGATTAAAAATTTATTTAACGCATATTTTAACTGGCACTTGACTTTTAAATGCTCGCTTAATTAATAATTAGCGAATTCAGACGAGAGATAAAGTCGAGTCAGCCAGTATGTTAATGCGTTGCGAGGCATTAACGCTGTTAAATTAATTGTACTGCTGATAATAATACTTAAAGTTCAAAGCGGCCTGAATGTCTGATTAGCGAACATTAAACCGCGGGTACATTTTAGAAATCTAAGAACGTAAGAACGTAAGAATCTGTGTTTAAGATCTTATATTTGTAGTTTGGGAACTCGTTTCCTTTTCTTTCAGAGACAAAATGTAATCGCCAGAGATTGCATTCTGTTATAGAATACACGCAATAAAAGATGAAAAATTTATTTGCTTTTTTCAGAATTAAGTAATATCTATCAATTACCAATAATCGAAGAGAGTTTCATACATATGTGAAACGGATTTTGACGGGTCTTTGAATGTCGATTGATTATTTCTGGCATCGAAAAATGAAGCCCAGCCCCTTAATTCGTTCCAATGAGATTTATCTCAAGATGCGAGTCATATAATCTGAAATATGCTTGATTTAAAAAAAAATGATATCTCTTGTATTGGTAGTCACTCTGCAAGTACTTACGTTACAGAAACGAGCAGAAAAAAAATTATAAAAATAGGCGAAAAACGCTTCAATTTTATCTTTGGTTCATAAAACAATATTCATTTCTGAGAAAAAAAAATTTTCCTGCTTCTCAACAATTTTTTCAGAGATATTTTCACTAAATTTTTTCGCTCTTTTTACTTAATATTTTCCTGAGGAATCAATATTTTTTTACGAACCAAAACTCAAATTAAACCCTGTTTTTCACCTACTTTTTCAATCATTTCTGCTCGTTTATGTAACGTAAGAAATTGCAGAGTGATGACTAATAAAAGACATATCATTTTTCAACCAAATGCAGTATATTTGAGATTCGTCTCATATCTTAAAAAAAGGCTTATTGGATTTTTGAATGTCAGAAATCGACTCTAAAATCTCTTTCTCGTATGTATTTGAAACTCCTTCAATTCGAGCTTTCCTTTCGGAGCTTGTTCGAACATCGAGTACACAAGATGGAATATAAATCGGAACTTGCATTTGCTTTTCTCAGAATTCAGTAATTTAATTGCCATCAAATGCATTTAAATATCGAGCACAGAGGAAAAAAAAACGAGTTCCCTTCGCTTTTCTCAGAATGTAGTAATTTAATTATTAACAAAAGCATTCAAATATCGAGCACAGAGGATAAAAGTAGAAAACCCGCGCTTTCATTCGCTTTTCTCAAAATTCCGTAATTTAATTACCAACAAAGGTATTCAAATGCCGAGCACAGAGGATAAAAAAAATTCGAGCATTCATTCGCTTTTCTCAGAATTCAGAAATTTAATTACCAACAAAGGCATTCAAATGTCGAGAACAGAAGACAAACAAAATCCGAGCTTTCATTCGCTTTTCTCAGACTTCAGTAATTTAATTACCAACAAAGGGATTCGAATATCGAGTACAGAGGATAAAAGTACATCGGATTAAAATAATATCAACTAATTCCGATGAAGTTTATTGTATATTTTCAGAATTTATATCAGTACATTTTTGTAACTAAAATAAAAGTTGGACATTGATATTATTTAATTTTAAGAAAAACAAAGGGGAGCCTGCTTCATCTACTTTTATTATGTATACATGTGATATGCTACAGAGGATCTATTTAAACTGAATAATTTATATTTTGAGATCCTAAAACATACCCCAAAGTTTGAACAAATCCGTAACCTATTAGACTAATATAGCTAAAAAAAAGAGACCAACACG
>JAPYZP010003983.1:0-11501 GCA_030522985.1 Torymus sinensis
TTTGTCGGGATGAATTTTGCCTGAATCAAAGTTATATGTGTTTCGCTTGCTTATTTGAATTGGAGCGTTGGAAATAAAAATAGAATGTTTTGCTCCGAATTGCTCTGAAACTGGGTTTTCTCAATTTGGAGCATCTAGGGTAAAATACATGTATATGTGTGTATATATATATATAGCGTATAACGGTATATAATAGGGATTGAAGATTTTATATATCTTTTGGAATAATTATTATACCAAAATTACTGCAGTTTATCCAAACAAATTTTCTAAAGAATTTTTAATCAGGCATCCTGATTGTTTGTTATTATATATAGGTAAATGCTCTATATATATAACTAAATGGAAATGGGCTGGTACACAAGTAGATTATACGGGGAAACATTCCTCTAGAATTATAGTGCTTCTTTTATCGATACTAATAATAGCGTTTACGAATATCGCGTAAGGTGATCTTGCATAGTACTTCTAACAAATTTCTAACGCGACGTATAACAATGAAAAAATAACCTTATTTACACCAATGAAAACATCATCATTCATATAATGTGTGTAAAACGAATACCTACCGGAGAAACGTATTTATTACTCATTACATTTTTTTACTGAGTGATGATTCACTCGAATCAAGTGATGCACTCTGCATTTATGTCATTGGCTTAGATTCGACTGTCTCGTGTGTCACACCAAGTATAATATAAGCAAGTAATATTTCAGTCTTTCGAAAATGCGCGACATCGAGGACAATAATGTTATAGATGTTTTTCAAAAATGTCGCCTGACCCTGAGATCAGCCGTATATATACCTATATAGGTTTTAAGTACGTCAGCAAATTATAGTGCGCTAGTGGAAGTAATGAGAGTGTGTGGGAAACTGGGAACCCCTGCCCGTGCTGGAATTTTGAATTTGTGGGAACGGAGGAATAGCAGACAATTATATGATTATGCTACATATTGTATACTTTTAAAATGTAAAAAAGGGCTAGTTCATTTGTTATCCTCGTCGTCAAATGCTCTCCAAAAACATAATAGTGTCTTCAAAACAATAAACCTTTTAAACTTCATTCCATATATGATAAGTTTGGCAACCTTGCAAATATATATATATATACATAATATTAACCAAGCAACGCACACGGCGCCATATTCAACAATTATTCTGCCACCGCATAAAATTGCCTCCTCGGCCTTATGCAACTCATGTAGTGCACAAAATTCGTGCCGTCGCGCCGGCGTAGGTGTAAATAACATGAGCATATATTATAAGTATAGGTATACTTACATGCTTCGTATATGACGTCACGCGGGAGAATTTCTCTGTTGTATATATGAGGTCGCGCGCACTATACCTATATATTATTATAACTATCTCCCATATTGGAGCGCAGCGCGCGCGCGACGAGCACTCGAAATTCGGTTCGTCTGCGCGCGTTTTATTGTTGTGTACCAATACCTATAGATACCATCATTGTGTCAGCGGAGTTGGGATCATCGCGTTTCGAAGGCTGCAATTAGCAATGTTGATTAATGCGCGGATGAGAAGACAGCGTCGGTGCAGCAGTTGGGGTGCCACGTGACGACGACAGTGCGGTAGCGAAATGATCGTGAGAATTAGCGACGGCTGATGCGACGAGAGTGAAAAATTTGACGAAAGGCTGGAGCGCGCGTGAAATTGACATTATATAGCAATGAGGTCGAACTCCTCGACGCCGAACAAGATGATTACGACGTGGCATCAACAGGTCTTCGCTCTCGACGCCAAGTATAACTCCCAGCGAGCCGTCAACAACTCTAGCCTCGGTGAGAGCTTTGTATTTATTTACCTATACGCCCTTTTTATTCGGAGTCATTTTCTCAGCTGTCACTCACCGTTACACTTGGCTGGTTTTGTTTACATGTATAGGGGTGATGTACATGCGACGACGCAGTCAGCTGCTGCGGGAGCGCACGTGCAAGGATCCGGAGCTGGCGTCGCGTTACCTGAAGCTACGCTCGGAGTTGCTGCGCCGCAGGTACGGCACCTGCGCGGACACGGCCAGCCTGCCCTCGGAGAAGAGCCTCGACGTCAAGGGCAGGACGACACCGGGCCGCGCGACTGCGAGCAAGGAAAGCTTCGCAGGTGTACATCATGTCTTCGATCAGCACACGGCCGCCGTGTCGATGCTCAAGTTCGCCAACAACGACCGCTCGAGGTTCTGTTGCGCTTCCCACGACGGCACCATATCCATCTGTGAGGCAACCTCGACGCCACCTAAGGTCGTCGCTCTGCTGCAGGGACACCAGAAGGCTGTCACTGCTATCGATTGGAGTATGAGCAACGACCTGCTGGTCTCCACTTCTTTGGATGCTACCATTAGGTTATGGAGGATACACTCCGATTCGAAGACAGATTGTCTGAGGGTGGCTTGCGATCAGTTGAGAGCGGAGACTCTGTGCTGTGCTTTTGCACCTACAAACAATAATTTAGTACTAGCGGGTAATTCTCAGGGGCTGCTGCAAATTTTAAATGTATCCACTGGGAAGTACACTCGTGGTGGATCCGTGAAGATAGGAGGCAAGGTGTGTGTCTGTTCTGAAGGTTACGCAGTAGATGCGCATCAGCAAATATTAATGTAAAATGAATTGTTTTGTATTTTAGATTACATCGGTCACATGTGAAGAAAGCGGTGGTTCTATAGTGTGGGCAGGAAACGATAGAGGAATTATAGTGTCGTTTCGTCTAGAGCCTGGCTTAGGAAAATTAACAAAATTACGCAGAATGGAAGGTGCAGGTGGAGTAATAACTAGTCTTTCTTGGCGTCCATGGCTGTCGAAAGACTTTCCTTGGCCAACACTTTTAGTTAGCAGTGCATGTAACGCTGTTCTTTTGTATCAAGTAGCTGATGATCAAGGCACTCTTGTATTATGGAAAAGATATCCAATAAGGCACAGGTACATGTTATACATAATACCTTTTGAAATAAGTTTCACAATTATAACAAAGAGTATGGAAAAATATATAAATCATTAAAGCTTGAATCTAATTACTAAGTATTGATTATATAAAAACAACTGTTATTATATACTAGTATACGATTAGTAATAACTTCTTTACATTTCAGGCAATACTTCATTCAATCAACATTTTGCCCACAAATGGGTACTTCATTAATAGCAACAGGTTCAGAAGATGGATCTATACATTTACTTGACACAGCAAGAGATGGGAAATCTGCGCAAGTTAACAGATTACTTGCACATTCTGCTCCTACATTAACATTATCGTTTAACTATGACGAGTCACTTTTGGCATCGGGAGATCATCAAGGTCTTGTTATACTATGGACGAACCATCAGAATCAGTCTTAAAACTTGTAATAAATTATATTTAATATATTGCATACTTTTTATATTATTATGTAAATACAGATTGTAAATTTTATTATTGACTATGAAAATTCTATGCAATATCCCTGCTGAACACTGACAATTAAAATTCCTACAAATTATTGGAATTAATTCAGTGATATTGAAATTAATGTAATTTGATTGGATTTCAATATAAATTTTAATTAACTTTAATCGTCAGTTTTTGGCAGGGATGTGAGATGTTTTATGGTTAAAATCAACAATTTTCCTGAAGTAATATTTACTTACAGGATTTTTGTTTTTCTTTCAACTAATATTTATATTATAGATTAATAGATATATAAAAGTAGTTCTTAAGAAATATGTAATAAATTATAAATATTTTTGTAGATAAAAAAATGTTTAATATAGATTTTCCAATAATTATATAATTAAACTTTTGATTTTTGTCCTAAAATGGTTTTATACAATATCATGTAATTAATACTTCATTATGTCTTTTAACTAAAACTATGTCTAAACTAAAAATTTCAAGGGTAATTTAAAATAAAATACAAAATTTTATGAAGTTTAAAGAAATATTCATTAGAAATATTTTATTAAATATTATACAGAAATTTAAAAATATTTAAAAATATGATAAACAAATTTAAATATTTGTTAAAAGTAACTAAAAAATATAGGAAACAACTATTACTTATGTTTCGATCCATTCCCACATTTGTTTTACACTTAATTACACTTTTTTTTTAAATTCTCATATTTATTCTTTTCAGTACATTACAAATTTTAATTGTAAGTTAATAAAAAATAAGTACTTAATATTTAATAAAAAAAGAGGATACCAACGAAGACGTAAAAAATATAAGAACGCAGTGCAACATATACCACTATAGCACTATTGTGTAGAGCTTGTCAAAATATGAAATTTAATATTTTTATCAGTGTTGGTGAAGAAAATGTTAAAATAAATAAGGGTAAAGTTTGCTAAAATAAGTAGAAAAATCGAGATTTCATGCGATATTCAGTAGACAAAATGGTAAATAATAACTTTAAATATTTCCGTTTTCATTCATTGATATATTCGTATTAATGTAACAGGAGGCATATATTGATCTCTCTTTCCCTAGGGATAAGAGGACTATCAATTTATTTAATTCTCTCTTCGCTTTTTTTTAAACCATCTAAGGCGAAAAAAGACGACACAATTAAGAGATTCGGTGACAAAGTGCCGTTGATGATGGGATGCGAACCCGTGGTTGCTGCAAGGTACAATAAATCACATGCCTGAACTACGATTTTAAAAATAGCTGCATTTTCAATCTTGTATGTCATAGGTGCGATCAATTTTTTAGATACAACTTTTACCTTTACAACTACAGCGTATCTCGGTGGCATTACCAAATCTGTTTGTAAAAATTTATTAAAATTGACGTACGTAAAACAAAGAGGCTTGTATCGGGGGAGAACAAAATCAGGACGGTGCCTATTATATGTACATAGATCACGCAGAGGTTTTTCATGCGTTTATGCAAGTTTAAAAAGAAAATATTCTTCCTGTTCAAAATATCGAACTCCAAAACGTAGTGCCAAAATCGAGGTGGGATATCTGCCCGAAATCAAACTCGAAAACATGCTCGAAATCCAGCAGCGGGATCCCCGAAAATGAAAAACGAAAAATAAGAGATCGAAATTGAACAGAATCGCGTGGTTGATCGGATCGTGATTGCTATTTTTAACAGGCCCTATATATATTTGTTCACAAGAATACATTGTTCCAGTGAAAAAATAACTATAAACTTCTTAAGGGCCTTTTTTTTAATTTATTTTTTTTTCTCGGGCGACACATCCTGCATAGTATGAAAAAAATAAGTAAAAACATTTTCTTCGTAATCTTAAAAAATTATTAGGTATATATACGAAAATAATAGAAAAACATAAAAAAATAATTTTCTTCTTTTCAGCAATTTAAAGTAGGAAAAACTATAATGGCGCTTGTAGTCGTGGCATTTCATCGGCCATGGAAACTTGGCGTCCAGACTATTCGGAATTCTATACAATATTACTGCGACTTTCAACGAATACCTATAAGATGAGAAATAAACAACAAGTTCGACTTTTTCTCTTTGCTGTGCTTGTGAGCCGCTTTTTCGTACCCTATATTGAAACACAAAAAGTCGAACATAGCGCCGCTCGTTTAAAAAATAGAATGGCGCAAAATGCGCGTGCAGGTAGATTTTTCTTTTTTGAAAAATACTTTCTTTACTTACGCACAATTTTCTAGTAGTTAATCTAGCCTGTTACATATAAGTTATTATAAAAAAATATATTGTTGTACATCTAGTTTGAAAGAATATAATATACACAATAAGCAAATGATACCGATCGGAGTTCTAAAATTTTTGCCGGCAAATATCCCACCTCTATATAACTATGGCAAATCGAAAGCGAAGCCAAGCGTCGGCCATATTGGCGTTATGCCGCACGCGTAGGTACACGCATTCAAGGTACGCCAAGCTTTTACCTTCGTATTCATCTGGAAGAAATTTTCTTTTCTTATTCAAATATGAAAATATTATAAATATAATAAAATATCGGTATATATATGGTGAATGGTATTATTATTTATTTTCGCAAGTGATATAATAGGAATTGTTTGTTTGTAGCGTTTGAAATACGATTGGTAGCCCTGAAAAGGGCTGTTTTTTTTCGGGGCTTCAAAAAATTAGCGGCACTGAAAGCGCCAGTATGCGTTCGGTGAGAAATAACCCAAAAGGGTTATTTATATAAAAATATGCATGTGTGAAAATGAAGAAACTATAATAGTCGTTTATTTCTTGGCTTTTTTAGCAGCGGCGGTCGGCTTCTTGGGTGCGGCCTTCTTCGGCTTTGGTGATTTCGGCTTGGCGGCGGTCGGCGCCTTGCCGCTCTTCTTAGGTTTGGCGGCGGCTGGCGTCTTGGCGGCTTTTGCTGCTGGCTTCTTCGCCGCTGGCTTCTTCGCCGCTGCTGCTGGCTTCTTCGCCGCGGGCGCTGCTGGCTTCTTCGCGGCGGTCGGCTTTTTAGCGACAGTGGCCGTCGGCTTCTTAGCAGCTGCCGGTTTCTTAGCAGCGGCTGGTTTCTTGGCGGCGGCTGGCTTGGGTTTCTTGGGCGTCGTTGGCTTCTTCTTGCTCTCGGGCTTGACGACCGCGAGGCGGAAGCGTCCGGAGGCGCCGGTACCCTTGGTCTGCACGATCGTCTTCTTCTCGATCGCCGTCTTCAGGTACTTCTTGATGTAGATGGAGAGCTTCTCGACGTCGACCATGTAAGTGCCAGCGATGTACTTCTTGATGGCCTGAAGGGACGAGCCCTTCTTGTCCTTGAGCGCGGCGATGGCCGAGTCGACCATGTCGCCGGTTGGCGGATGACCGGCTTTCGTGGAGGCGGAGGGCCTCTTCACCATTGGCTTCTTCGCCGCAGACGCGGTCTTCTTGGGCGATTTCTTGGCTGGCGACGCTGGCGTGGTGGCGTTGGTCGCCGCGACGGTGGTGGTTGCTGCTGCTTCACTCATGGTTATTGAATGTATGAAGTGAAACGGAGAGGTGACGATGAGTACACGAGTTGATGCGTGAGAGTAGTTTCGCTCGACGTTGCTGTTAGCTCGGCTGGAGTGAGAGTGACGGGCGCAGGGGTGGGCGGTCGCTTTTCTACGCTGAGCGACGACCTCGGAGAGACGCTCTCCTCGTTTGGGCCCGCGCAAGGCCCGCAGTTTTCCAGAGGCGCTCGATTGTTTATCCCATTTCCTCGATCTCTCGTGTGATTGTTGCTCCGGGAACGCGGCGTAAGCTCGTCCGATGTGTGAATAACGGTTTGCAATCGTTACCGGGCCATCTCGTGACGTGCAACTGTCGGAAAATCGGCTGTCTTTGGCAGAGTCGCCGCTTCGGCAAACGATTTTCGTACTTAAAATTAGCTGTATCTTTTAAATAAATAACGCAACAGGCGTGGTTTTTGACTTATTCGAGAGCTGAATCCTCAATTTAGTTGGATAACCATAATTTGAACATTTTCAAGATCAGGCGACGTTGTTGTAGAAGGTTTTTCCATGCGCTTTGTAAGGATTCTTTCTCCGTCCGCTCTGTAAGATTTCCTGGAGAGCGGAAAAGCGCGCGTGGATGTTCACTAAAACAATGTCAAAATAATCGAACGAGCTTTTAGCTGCATTTAAGTTGAGAAATTTTTGATAACTGTCGAAATATTATTAAGAATCTTATAAATGGCTATCGAGCTTACTTTAAGTTGTTTCAATACTTGCTTTAACTTTATGCTGAATGCTTGAAATCTATATGGCTTACTTGATTATTAAGAAATGCTTTTTCAATTTTGAGCACACTTTTGTATAACTTACAGATTATTTATTACTATACTTTATAATTATAATCATCATTATAAGTAATTAATAAAATACTTCTACAATTTTAACTTCTTAATTTTAAAGACACACTTTTATAATTTTTTTTTAAATAATTTAATTATTATAAATTTAAAAAAAAGGTATATAGGTACTAAGATGTTAAAGGAAATCTCCATTGGCCATGGAAACACTTATATTCTTGTTAATACTCGTATATATGTTAAAAATACTTGTAAGAGTAAATTACGAAGATTTACCAAGTTTTTTTCAATTAGAAATCCTACACAATATTCGTATATTATCTTTTTTCTAATTAAACGCTTTATCACCAACCTTGTAGCCAATAATATTTACCAAAAAATTATTGATTGCACACATTATAATTTCATTTTGAAAATTATTATCGCTGTTACCTGAATATGTTTGGCTTTTCCAAGCAGCAAACAACTCATCGTGTGAATCCGCGAACGGTTAGGAATCAACAGATAAATATTAATGAAAATTGAATGAATAGTAATATATTATATGTGCTTACTCAGATACTAAGAAAAGAAAATTTTTCGTAAATTAATACGGAGCATTTTGAAGCATCGCGTGTTCGGCAATTCTTTAAAATGAGAAAATTCATAAACATTTAACGAATAAATGATCATCAAAAAATTTGTTAGTAGTCATAGACAAAATACTTATAGTTCACTGATCGGTTGCAGATAGTGTGTATCTTGACTCACGTAGCACCGCGTGCACTTCTATAAGTTTGGATGCATATCCATATAGGCGTCCTACGCAGTTGAAAGCGGAAGTTAGGCGGGCGAGGCAGTTCCCGCCAAACTTAACGACGCGCCCATGCAATGACCCAGCATGGACATGCATAGACAAAAATGGCGGATACGCTCTACCAAAAAGTAAAATCTACGTTGACAAGTATTTAAATTCATTTCTTGTAATAGATAAATTTGTTTATTTAGATTAGATTTGATATAGTTTTTCTGCATTAGATTCAATAGCCTAAATACATAATGATACATGTTTATTAACCGACAGAAATAGGAACGAAATGGCACGGCACGGCAATTAAGCACAGCTCGACACAGCACGACACGGCTCTTATGTACATTGTCCCTAATGGCTCCATCTCGATACCTACTTTCTCGGATTGCGGGAAAACCCGGATAAGAACCGATCGGCGTGCGGCGGGCCAGCCCCACGTGTAAGGGCGAGGGTGCGAAACTCGAGAGGAAGCGCGTGCGAGATGTATGTAGGTACGTCGAGTACTTACAGCAGAGTCAAATGATCCTTGATTTATTTGAACTTATTTAATAAACTGGCTTACAAGTTTTAGTTATTAAAACCTTTCAAATAGTCGTCTACACATGAATGTAGATTACATATTGTATACAGATATTCTATAGGTACTTATGTAAATAAGCGAAATGGGAAAACTTAAATTAGTTTTATCTTATTCTAAGTAGTTTGACATATGTTACACTTTGTTACACTAAAATATTAATCGATCAAAAGAATTTGAAATATTATTTACTTTTTTATTATTTCGTATAATTATATTCGCGTTTATTTTCATATATAAGGTACGTGATAGGTATTATCAATTCAAAAATAACTAAAAATTCAATAACATCTATACTTATATAAATGTAAAGAAGAGGTTGATGAATAAAAAGCTCATGTAATATACTTACCTCACCTGCGAGAAAATAATTTTTGAGATCGTAATTCAAGCTAACAACGATCTCATATGAGATCTCATATAGTTCTCATATATGCACGAATTTCAGTCATATAAGATATCATCTACAATTTTAATTAATAATTAATAATTAATACATAATTTATTTTTAATATAAACGCGTAAATAAATTTAATTAATGCTTTAATAAATCTGAAAAAAAGAGCGAATAATATTTTATCAATAAATTTTACTATGTTAATATTTTAGTTCATTCCATTTCTATAAATTCAATGAAAGATAATATTAATTGATGCTTTTAAATTAAAAATAAAATTATTTATTAATTAGTTAAAATTCTCATAAATAATTTTCATGTGGGTACCTCAGCGCAACGTATTTCTGCAAATTCAGTATAGTGTTAAGTAAGTGTATAGGATCTCATTTCACACACGCATCTCGAGTGCGTTTGTTTACATCGCTCAGCGTTGTTTTCGCTAGCAGAGCGGCGCGCGCCTCGTACGCCACTCCGCCACTCGCCGCTCGCGTCCTTAGTCCTTACTGATCCTTTATAGCGACAACGTCGCACTGCGATCAAGTCGTCAATCGCAATAAGATTCTCGCGGGTCGTCATTCCGTGCTCACGCAATAATAGACTTTTTTTCATCCGGGTAAAGAAGCGAGGCTTTTCGCTATAATGCCTTATGCTGCGGTGCCTATTGGGTTAGCCTTATAATAAGTATAAGTACGGTTTACGGGGAGCAAAACACGTGCACTTTGTCATACAAGCTGTGGACGCCAGGAGCAAAGCGGCTATCGGCTGTTTTAGCAGCAGGATTTCGGTCGTGGGCTGGATTTCAAAGTTCTAACAGCGAGCGCAGCTATAGCGTGTAAATCCTTGTAAGCACGTAAGTTGAGTCTTTTATTTGTTAAACTCGTCGTAAGTATTTGCGGGTCAGTTTTACGCTCCCTGTACCTATATATCGGCCCAATAATCGATGTCAAAAGTTAGTGCATTACTTAAAGTACCAATAATTAGTACCAACATTATATAAACTTATTAAATTAAGGTGCCCTTCCCGGTTTTCCGGTTAAATATAAAAATTTTTTTACAATTTTTGTTTTCCCATACTGTATATGTTCAATTTTTTGAATTACTATCCGATTCTGATTTGAAAGGCTTATTTCGTTATTCATTTTTAGGGGAGGTACCAAAAAATCGAAAATTCTCAAGACCTACAAAGTTACATACACGTGTTTTTCTTTTACAAACAATTAGACGTACTTAACTATGCTGGTCTTGAGAATTTTTGATGTTTTATATTGGTAGCTCTCCGTGAAATTGAACAAGGTTGAACAAGGAACAAAATGAGCCCTTCCAAATCAAAATATGATAATATAATAATTAAAGATTTCAGTATTGTCTTGAACTTTTGTTTTGGTGGCTGTAATTACTTCAAGACAAATTAAATTTTGTTATACAAAAAAAGTTTTTGATTACCCGAAGTTTCCTTCATTGATGATATACTGTTACTTATATTACAGTATGTGGAAGAATTATTAGGGTAAGATCCCCGAATATGGTTAAAAACTACGTTAAATATAAAAATGTTTTACAATGACTACTTCGCATACTATAACATAAGTAACTGAATGGTAGTTTAACTAACGAAAACAATTTTTTGTGTCAAAATTTAACTATTGTCAAAATAGATACCATGTATTACCTAAAAAAAATTAATAAAGCACTGTAATCTTTTCTAATTTCGATCCGATTTTAATTTGGAAGATTTTATTTTGTTCCTTGTTCAATTTCAGGGGAGGTACCAAAATATAAAAAATATAAAATTATTAAGACCTGCAGAGTTCGACAAATTTTTGAACGAAATTTCGGTTATTTTTCTAAAAATTTGTTTAGGGTGCCGTTGATGTTTCGACTCGAAACTGCGTAGCATGATTGATTATTAAATTTCGCACGACAACTATCTCCTTATAAGATGTAATTCTATATATTTATATTTTGATAATATAGAATTTACCGTGTTCTGTCAGTAACACAGAGTACAGGAGTACTAC
>JAPYZP010003984.1:0-10773 GCA_030522985.1 Torymus sinensis
ATATAGATAATTGTGTCGCCGGCGACTTTCAATACATCGCGTGCAGAAACGAATCTTATTTCAAAACACGAACGGGATTATTTATTTTCAAAGCATCCTGCACGCTTCGAAAATCGAACTTTCCGCACGCCCGTG
The DNA here is from genome assembly GCA_030522985.1 of Torymus sinensis. Classification (NCBI taxonomy): domain Eukaryota; kingdom Metazoa; phylum Arthropoda; class Insecta; order Hymenoptera; family Torymidae; genus Torymus; species Torymus sinensis. The sequence continues at coordinate 136 of JAPYZP010003984.1, forward strand.
TTGAAAAGACATTTACAGCATACCTTTCATAAATATTAACTGAAACCCATATTTTTCTATTGTATTGTCTCTCTCACTCCTCGTCATAAGAACAAGCCTTCTACTAGCCATTTCCTAACTAAAAAAATTGCCCAAGTGTCTTTTTATCTCCAATTTGAATACCTTTGAAATAGTTACGAACAAGCTTATGTAAAAAGTCTTTCTACTTTCAATCTATGAAATGGTCGAATAATTTTGGAAAAATCGTTTCATCCGTAGATAGAAATAGATACAAAAAATGTCAAATTTTTCGTATTCCTCCAGTAAAACTAACTATTTCTTACTCAAAAATAGAGTCGATTTCTACCAGAGTTAGGGTGATTACGATGGTTTTAACTTGCTGTTTTCTTTCAAGTACAAGTATGAACTTACTCGATTACACAATGCAATCACCTGATTACATATACTACATTAAAGTTTTTCTCAACTTTCTTGACGATTATGCTACGTTCATGGCACTACTAATAACAGGATGAAAGGTGACTCTTGAACCCTTTATTTTTTTATTATTATTATTATTTTCATGCTAAGCTAATGTGACTTTATATAATAGATAAACGAAACGTATACAAAGCGCTTCACGTCAATTGCCCAAGCCCTATTTCTAAGTCATGTTTATGATACTAAAATGTACCTAAAAAATTATTTCGTAAGCGTTTCCGATGCATTTTTTCCTCAGTTTTCCAATAATATAGACAGTATTTTCGAAATTTTCCACTTTTAAATAGAAAAAAATGCTCAGCTTTCGATCTAAATGGTAAAAAAAAAATATTAAAAATACACTTTTTGAAATATGAAATGTTTTGTTGTTTTTTAAGGTGAAAATGGAAAATTTCAGAAAAACTGCCTAGATCATTGGAAAGCTAAGGAAAAGATACGTCGGAAACGATCGTGAAACAATTTTTTTGGTACATTTGACGCGTTGGGGCATTTGACTTGAAACGCTTCATATGCACATGCATGTAAAGTTTGTAATAGCTAGTTAGAAAAATATATTTCTTCAATTTTTTACAGTCGGATGAAGAAAATCACAGAAAGGAAGGTATCAGCTTCAATAGAGAAATTGGCTGCACGGATCGTCGAAATAACTGTTGAGAAAGGTAAGCACAAAAATATATGGAATACAGTTGGTGATGAAATCATTGATGATCCAAATTCATATGAATTCAATGAACGGAAATTATTGATTGGAAATAATTCTGATAATAACTATTCAAATACAAATAAGTTTGAAAATTAGAAAAATGAAGAAATTATGTATTCGTCTGTCGATGAAATCACTGATAATCCAAAGTTGAATGAATTGCATGAAAGGAAAATATTGATTGAAAGTAATTCTGATAATAACCATTCAGATACGAATGAGTTTGCAAATCAGAAAAATGAAGAAATTATGGATTCGTCTGTTGATGAAATCACTGAGAATCCAAAGTTGAATAAATTGCATGAAATGAAAATATTGATTGAAAGTAATTCTGATAATAACCATTCAGATACGAATGAGTTTGAAAATCAGAAAGATCAAGAAATTATGGATTTATCTATTGATGAAATTACCGAGAATCCAAAGTTGAATAAATTGCATAAAAGGAAAATATTGATTGAAAGTAATTCTGATAATACCCATTCAGATACGAATGAGTTTGAAAATCAGAGAGATGACATTCCGAAAGAGAGTATTAACAATCGCAAAAATAATATTTTTTCAAATATTTTCGCAAATTTCTTTTTGATTATAGCATCTATAATTGGTTTTTTTTTATATTTTCAATTATTTGGCGATAGCAATACTATTGATAATGAGGATCTAAAATCTTATAAACAGAAATGCCACAATGTACGCCTTGCGCACAAAAAATTATTAAAAAGATTTAATAAAAATAATGATAATAATAATAGTTAAAATTTGAAAAGGGCAAAGATTTCAACAAAAGATTGTAATAAATTTAGAGATAGCATTGAAGCTAAAATAAATGGTCGACGAATTATTGACTTCAATTACATGTGGCATGAGCTGCGGGAAAAATTACAGGATCATGATTCTAAAAAATGTCGCTTAGATGATTGGATACTTTAAAAAGAAGTAAGCTTTCATGGAGGTTTGAGATCGCAATTTGTTTTCAAATGTCGGAAATGTAATAAGGAATGCCATGTATGGTCTGAAGGCATATCCGGTAACACAATGGATGTTAATCAATCCTCAGTCTTGGGTACGTTAGTGGAAGGAATTGGTTACACGCAAATTAATGGTGTATTTGCCGGCATGGGTATTCCATATATTACTGATAAAACGTTTAAAAGTCACCAAGAAATGCTTTTTTGTCATTTAGAGCAATTAAGCACACAAAGTATGAAGGATGCCAATGAAGAAGAAGCAAGATTAGCCAAAGAAACTGGTGACATTGATCAAAATGGCATACCTTTCATTACTGTTGTAGTTGATGGTAGTTGGCTAAAAAGATCATACGGTACAAACTATAATTCTTTATCTGGATTAGGAGCGATTATTGGCCAAAAATCTGGCAAAGTTTTATATGTTGGTGTAAAAAATAAGTACTGTACGACATGTTATAGAGCTGAAAAATTGGATAGAATCCCAAGAAAACATTTGTGTTGTCGAAATTTCCCGTACTCAGCTGCATCATCATTAATGGAATCGGAAGCTTTAGTCGAGGGGTTTCAAAAAAGTTTTGATAATCACAGGATCATATACAAATATTATGTTGGAGATGGTGATAGCAGTTTCCAGAAAAATTTAATTGACACCAATCCATACGCACCGTTTAATATTATACCTCGTAAAATGGAATGTACTAATCATTTATTACGAAATTTCTGTAAAAAAGCGAGCCTTATCACAACCATAACGCAAAAAAAATCACAAAGAAAAAAGGGCTTTGTTACCCTTCGGAATATGGTTAAAAATAATATTTTGAAAATTCGACAAATAGTCGTTGAAGAAGTTGATAAAGAACTTGTCTCTGAAAAAACATGGAAACAAAAAGTGGAAGATCTGCGACGACGCATATTAAATATACCTAGTCATGTATTTGGTGAGCATAAGAGATGCAAAGAATTTGGTTACACATGCAACGATAACTCAGAATCTTCAAAAAAAGAAACAAACTATGTACCGTACTTAAAAGCATATAATTTATATGATAAAATTGAGGATCCTATTGGGAATTTAAGTAACCATTCCGAGAGCTTAATACATAAAGTAACCAACAATATCCTTGAATCATTCAATAATTTGGTTGGTAAATCAGTCAACGGTAAACGTGTAAACTTTGCTTGCAGTAATCAATATAATACACGAGTAGCAATTGCTGTATTACAACATAATACGCAAGAAGCTTTTATTGAGATATACAAAGGAATGGAAAAAGCAGTTCCTAATGCTTTAGAAGCTGTAATAAAACAGCGCAAAGAGAAAGTAGCTAGAACCAGAATGGATAGAATAACAAATGGAAGAAAACGTACGTTTCTTTACAATACAAACGATAAAAATTATGGACCACATTGTCAAAAGCCAGATCTTCCAGAAGAGCAATTGATATTGTTGCGTGAAGATCACAACATCAAATTATTGGAAAACCAAAAAGATCATGTAAATATTGAACTTCGAACTCGAGACCAAGGAAATTCAGATTTGTGGATTAGCCTTCGAAAATATATGCTGACTGCGTCGAATTTCGGCCCCGTCTGTCGTATGAGAGCACAGACATCATGTAGCAATACAGTGAAGAAAATTCTTTTCTTAAATTTCGATACCCCTGCAATGCGATATGGTCGAGAGACTGACGATATTGCACGCAAAGAATTAGCATCATATTTAGGTAAAGAAATTCAAATAAATGGTTTATTTATTGACCCAGTAGATCCAAGATTCGGAGCATCACCAGACGGATTAATAGAAAATGATGGGGTGGTAGAAATAAAAAATCCTTTTTCTGCAAAAGATATGACACCCGAAGAAGCGATGAAAAGGTTTCCCGATTTGAATTTTTTAAATAAAAACTGGTATTATCAAATACAAGGTCAGTTACATATCACGCAAAGGCAATATTGTATGTTTGCAATGAGGACCACGAAGGGTATGGCTATTCTTCGAATCGAAAGAGACGATAATTTTTGGAAACAAAGTATGCAAGCTCAATTGTCTACTTTTTATGATAATTGTTTACTTCCTGAAATTTTAGATAGCAGGTTTCTCAGAAATATGCCTATAAAAGATCCACCTTATATATTAGAAGCTCAGCGTAAATATAAAGAACAAAACAATAAAGTTCCGGCAATAAAGCAAAGTATAGATCAAATATTATCCATTCACGAAGATATTGATAACAATAACAGCGATATGATAATTGAGGAAGATAAAAAAAAGTCATCGAAGAAAGAAACATTAAAAACAAACAAAAAAAACGAGTGAAAAAAACCACAAAACAGACAAATGTGAAAAGTAACAAGATAATCTTCACATCTGCTTTCAAAAGAGACGAAATGGAATCAGACGACGATGCTTTAACCATTACGGAGGTTAAAAGAATAGTAAAAAATTCTATCAAATGTTCGTCTGTAATTACAAGTAATTCCAAAAATATTGATTATAACAATGACGATATCATTTATGGAGGCTCTTATACAGATCCTAATGCTTTTGACTCCAAATTAGTTGATAGTATTACTACATATTTTGAAACTAAAGGAATAATGGATGATGTTGATAATTTTACTACCACAATCCTTAATATAAAAAAGGATTTACCTGATGATGTCATGGATATATTTCTGAGTATAGTTAAAGAGCAAACTGATTATGAAGTACAAAGGATTTTGTACCAATATTTTCTCTGTGCTGTTGAGCCGGTAAGAAGCACAAAAAGTATTGCGATACTAGGTGGTTCTTCTACAAATCATTGGCGTTTTGCCTACTACGATGGTGCACTGATTCATGTATATGACACTATACCTAATTATACTGGAGGTAAGTTAGACGAAAAGGAAATGCATTACGTTAAAAAACGATATCCTACTGTAGTAGAAAGAGATATCATATTTGAAAAAATATCAACAATACAGCCAGATAATAAAAGTTGTGGCGTTTATGCAGCAGCTCATGCGGTACATTTAATACTAACCGGAGATCCCTCAAATGTTGCTTTTTCCATGAATGTATCTTTGATGAGAAAGCATTTCTTAAAAATATTGCAGAAACGAGAATTATCTGAATTTCCAATGAAACGTTAGAGAGTGGATGATTTTTTTTCTATACAGAATTTCTTCATATATAATGAATATTAGATGTGTAAGTATTCTTTTATAACAGTTCGAAATATGTAATAAAATACGTATATAACAATGAAAATTAAACAAAAAGACAAAACATTTGTGAATGATCTGAATGACAAAAAATTTGTTAATGATCTATATAATTGTTAAAAATACATCGTTGTGACGGTGAAATGTTTTTAAAAATACATGTTAGAAGTTGAATTAGGTATATTAATTATGATCGGGGAGACAAATGTTTAACATTGGTTGTGTCTCACGGAAACAAGCGTTGGAGGAGCTTGTTTCATAATTCTAAGTGCATAATGAAAACAATACAAATTTATGAATGATCTAAATAATTGTTAAAAATACATCGTTGTGACCGTAAAATGTTTTTAGAAAGACATGTTAGAAGTTAAATTAGGTATATTAATTATGATCGGGGAGACAAATGTTTAACATTGGTTGTGTCTCACGGGAACGAGCGTTGGAGGAGCTTGTTTCATAATTCTAAGTGCATAATGAAAACAATACAGATTTATGAATGATCTATATAAATGTTTTTAGAAAGACATGTTAGAAATTCAATTAGGTACATTCATGAAAGTAATGTATAAGAAAACTTATTTCGTTTGAATCTGCCTATAGACTCTCGGTCATCATATCTTGCTCCATTTCATATAATTTTTCAGAATATTTTTCCTACAAGTGCATAGTTTGTTGTTATTGTTTTAAATTATCTTTACTTGGATACTTTCCTGGAATGTACAGTTTATTTTTTTCATAAATTTGTGAGAAAACTTTTTTTAGTTTCAACCTGCGTGAGGTCTACGTAAAGTCTTCTTAAATTTTCGCGTCATATCATCATTTTCAATTGAATAAATGTTTAATTAAGTTTGTAGTGTTTATTACAGGAGAATAAAATTTTGCAAAACAATAACAAAACGTTTAAAGAAAACATCGAAACGACGAGTTTTATATTAAACAACAATTAAAAAAATATAAAAGAGAAAAGGTACATTCAAAAATTATTATTACATTATTTTCAATATAATAAACACTTCTAAAATTATTATTACATTATTTTCAATATAATAAACTATATAACTTTTGAAAAGAAGCAGAGAGAGAGGAAGAGAGTAAGAAAGAGAAAGAGGGAGAAGGAAAAGAGAGAGAAAGAGGCAGAGAGTTATATAGACATTAGAAATCTTTTTCGATAATTTTGATTAATTTCAGTTTTAATCAACTTTTGAAACGAGCTCCTCCAACGCTCGTTTTCGTGAGACACAACCAATACAATAACGCACTTGTCTCTCCGATTGTACTTACATCTCAATTTCCGTAATTTTATTTACGAATTTTTAATAAAGTATTCAACATACTTTTTATCTTTTATTTTCGTAATTATATTTACGAATTTTCAATAAAGTATTCAACATAATTTTTATCTTTTATTTTCGTAATTCTATTTACGAATTTTTAATTTAAAGCATTCAAATACTTGTGATACTTATACTTACTGTATAATCTGCAAGTATTCACATAAAAACAATATTTGTAACAATATTCTTCTACATTTCACATACTTAAATGTATGTATTCATATTTAATTGTCACCGTCACATCCATTGCAGTGTTTTATATGCATAATAAGACTTTGTTTTGTTGTAAAGAACTTATCACATTCATTGCATTTCATTTTCCCATTGCAATGTTTAAGATGTGCGTTAATATTTCTTTTCAACATTTGTCTATCGCACTTACCACATTTCTCTTTACTTTCGTTACGATGTATCTCTGCATCATGGCGTTTCTTACACCATGTATTAGCTAAACTTTTTCCACACTTTGTTTTTGTACACCGCACCGTTTTAGAGGTATTCTGATGTGTACATTTCGAGTGTTTGTGCAAAGCTTGTCGCGTTTTGAATTGCTTTTTGCATTCATTCACGTGACATTCAAATGGAAGGTGATCATGTACTTCAATGACATGATCATTATATGACTTCTTATACATAAATTCTTTATTACAAGCATTTATTGCACAGACGTACGTTTTCTTCTTGCTTTCTCTCACTGTACTTTTCATGATTGGTCGAAAGTTAAAATCTTCTCTTCTTAGACGACCAACATTATTGCAATCACAAAATGTTACGGCAGGTCTGACAGCTGAAGCTGGGGTTCCAAATTTTATTGCTTCTGCAATATTAACACCTACATTTATCACAAAATGCATCGTTGCTTCACCTATATACACCAAGTCAGCAGCTTTCTGAACGAGATATTGTACATTAATACCCCATTCATTCAACAAATCGTGTTGAATTATCAAGCCTGGTTTATGGTATATGCGGCAGTCTTTATCATCATTGAAATGGTGTTTCACTTTGCCTGCAAGTAGAGGTAGTTCCTTCTTACTAATGAATCCCCAAATCTTGTTTTGTCCTTTCAACAAGACATTCATGCTTGGAAAATCACCATCTTCAACATGTAATGATGTGACACTGCCCGGACCTCCAACGTACCACATCGACTGGTTGACACCTTCTACGACAGGAATGTCTCTGCCGGGATGTATTGACGAAGACGGTACTTGTAAAAATGCCGTGTCATTTGGAGCTACAGTTATATCACGAGCGTAATAACTTCCAGAAATATGCGCATTGGCATTTTGAAATGCCTTATCCGCAGCCCTTATACAAAAGTCTGTATCGCTTTCATTTTCTTGGCGCTTTACTAATAATGTACCTTTATCTCCAATTAACATTTGACGATTTCTCCTTTTGCTCCCGTCACTCATGATTTCAAAAACCTTTGTTTTAACCTTTTCCAAGGTTTCGTAATTCACTTTGATACTTTTGTGAGTAGTCAAGTATTGTTCAATATCAATACTTTTCATCACAGCATCATCAAGAACGTTACGAAAAACTGTAACTGGATTACGATTTAATGTAGCCTGCATCTTTGTAACATATGTAAGGGCTCTATTAATATCGTATCCTTCCAAAATTCTAATAACTTCTCGCTGTAACGACTCTATTCTTAATCGTTATTCAAACGTATCTCAACCTAGAAAAAAAATACAACAAAAAATTTAAATATTTGGCATTTTAACTTGAATAATCATGCTTAAATATAAAAGTCAAAAAGTAATTACTCGGAAAGTTCAAGTAAACACACTTGTTTTTATACGAAAATTGAGGAAGGAATTTAAAAAATAAAATCCTGGCTTGTTATTAAAGATATATAAACTAATTTAATAGAACGTGTGGTTAGAGCCTCAGATTTTTCTAGGTTTTCCATTTGATTTAGAATGCGCGATATACTGGGCAGGTGGTTGAGAAAAAGTATTTACTCAATAATTTAGAGCAATCAAAATCGATTATCGTTCGAAATTTGCGCAGCCATTGAATAAATAAACAACTTGGCTTCTACAAACATGTAAAGTTCTAATCGCACTTTCTGCTAAATTAAGTTGTATATCATTAATTGGAAGCCGGGTTGTTTATTTATTTGATAGCCGTCCAAATTTATAACGAGAAAGGATTTAGGTCACTCAAAATTACCGTTTAAATACTTTTTGTCAACCACCTGCCCAGTATATCGCCCATTGCCACTCTAATGAAAAATCTAGAAAAATGTATGTTTGTAATCGCACTTTCTGCTAAATTAAGTTGTATATCATTAATTCGAAGCCAGGTTGTTTATTTATTTGATAGCCGTCAAAATTTATAACGAGAAAGGATTTACGTCGCTCGAAATTATTGTTTAAATACTTTTTGTCAACCACCTGCCCAGTGTGTCGCGCATTGCCACTCAAATGGAAAATCTACAAAAATGTAAGTTTCTAATCGCACTTTCTGCTAAATGAAGTTGTATATCATTAATTCGGAGCCAGGTTGTTTATTTATTTGATAGCCGTCCCAATTTCGAACAAAAAAGGATTTAGGTCGCTCTAAACGATCGAGTAAATACTTTTTGTCAACCACCTGTCCAGTGTATCGCGTATTGACACTCAAATAAAAAATCTAATACAATTAATGATATACAACTTAATTTAGCAGAAAGTGCGATTACAAACATACATTTTTCTAGATTTTTCATTAGAGTGTCAATGGGCGATATACTGGGCAGGTGGTTGACAAAAAGTATTCAAACGATAATTTCGAGTGACCTAAATCCTTTCTCGTTATAAATTTGGACGGCTATCAAATAAATAAACAACCTGGCTTCGAATTAATGATATACAACTAAAATTAGCAGAAAGTGCGATTAGAATCTTACATTTCTGTAGATTTTTCATTTGAGTGTGAATGCGCGATACACTAGGCAGGTAGTTGACAAAAAGTATTTAAACGATAATTTCGAGCGACCTAAATTCTTTTTCGTTCGAAATTAGGACGGTTATCAAATAAATGAACAATCTGGCTTCCAATTAATGATATACAACTTAAATTAGTAGAAAGTTCTACTACATTTAGTTGTATATCATTAATTAAAATCCAGATTATTTATTTATTTAATGCCCGTAAGAATTTTAAACAAAGAAGCATTTTCTTTGTTTAAAAAAAATACTTTTTGTCAACCACCTGCCTAGTGTATCGCGCATTGACACTCAAATAAAAAATCGACAAAAATGTAAGTTTCTAATCGCACTTTCTACTAATTTAAGTTGTATATCATTTATTGGAAGCCAGGTTGTTTATTTATTTGATAACCGTCCAAATTTGGAACGAAAAAGGATTTAGCTCGCTCGAAATGATCGTGTAAATACTTTTGTCAACTTTTCCAAAATGTTTTACAAAAACTTTGTAAAAATGGACCTTCTACATTTCGAAAAGTTAATTCTGCTTTTCATGAAAATTTTAAAATGTAGATTCTATTCTAATAATCTAAGAATGCAGATGGTTCAACATTAAAAAATTATAGATTCTACAGGTTTTTTTTTTAAGTAAGTGACTTTCCAAGTTACTGTTAAAATTACGGTCGGAAATGTAGAATTAACAATTTTTTATCCCGTGTATCTTTTGTTTTATTACCATTTTTTAACTTTTCTTAATTTTCGTGTTTCTTTATGGAATTATTTTAGTCTGATTTTTTTTATGCCTGCATCGTTATAATAGGTTAGGGGAGTCGAAACAAATAGACAGTGGCGTGGCGTATCATTCAGTTTTGATGTGTTTTGATGTGCGAAGTATACTTACACGGAGAGAAATTTGGAGGTAATATATGTTGTAACGGGGTGGCTGTAAGAGAGGGTAAGAATCCCTCTCGAGGCTCCGCGAGTCCTAATTGGTGCGTCGGCTGCACACGGGGAACTCGGTG
>JAPYZP010003985.1:0-10772 GCA_030522985.1 Torymus sinensis
TAGTTATGAAAAAGTTTGTTTAAAACGTTAATATATATTTGTGGCCCTGAAAAGGGCCGATTTAGTATATTAATCAGATGATAATTTAAGACGATTTTTCAGTCTTCTTGGGCAACAGAACAGCCTGGATGTTGGGCAAGACACCACCCTGGGCAATGGTGACTCCCGAGAGCAATTTGTTCAGTTCCTCGTCGTTGCGGATGGCCAGCTGAAGATGACGGGGGATGATCCTCGACTTCTTGTTGTCACGAGCGGCGTTTCCTGCCAACTCGAGAACTTCAGCGGCCAAGTACTCCATGACGGCGGCCAGGTAAACTGGGGCACCGGCACCGACGCGCTCAGCGTAATTTCCCTTCCTCAACAGACGATGAATACGGCCGACGGGGAACTGGAGTCCAGCCCTGTTGGAACGGGTCTTTGACTTGGTCTTCGTCTTGCCACCTCCTTTGCCGCGTCCAGACATGATTGCTAGTGAAGAGTTGGTAGTAGTTGTATCTAGTGACAGTTGGCTCGCGAAAGAAACCAAGACGACTGATGCGTTTTTAAAAAAAACCCACGCTATTTATACACTTCGCTGCAGCAGCGCCGCGCCAATGAGCGCGCGGTATTGCACGCCGTAGCGCCGTGGTGGGAGGCGCGGCGGCGCCAGCAGCACGCAGCGACGTGACGCATTGGTGCGGAGCTGCTGCGGCAAAGTACATAAATAGCCAAAAACAGCGCAGGCACGTTATTCGGTTCTCAACCATTGATCAGTCGACATGGCTCCAACTGGAAAGTCAAGCGGAAAAGCAGTCAAGAAGGCCGGCAAAGCGGTGAAAAACATCGCTAAAGGTGACAAGAAAGGCCGTAAGAAGAGGAGGAAGGAGTCTTACGCTATCTACATTTACAAAGTCCTGAAGCAGGTCCATCCGGACACCGGTGTATCCAGCAAGGCGATGAGCATTATGAACAGCTTCGTCAACGACATCTTCGAGCGCATCGCCGCCGAATCCTCTCGCCTTGCTCATTACAACAAGAGGTCGACCATCACCTCCCGGGAGATCCAGACGGCCGTCAGGCTTCTCCTTCCTGGTGAGCTGGCCAAGCACGCTGTGAGTGAAGGCACCAAGGCCGTCACCAAGTACACCAGCTCAAAATAAATTGACAATTTATTGACAACAATCGGCCCTTTTCAGGGCCATCATATAATGAAAACGTTTATCAAACTATTTAACCTACAATATTTATATTTTAATCATAAAATATTTTATTCGATTGAATATATATTAAAAATTCATTGTTGAATAAAGAAAATTCATAATACCTATGTTCTACTTCTATTATACATTTATTCGTATAAAGACCATTTGACTTGTCTTTATAGACAAATTTGACAATATATTTATCGAAATTTAATATATAAAAATAATGTTTTAATGTTTTGTAAAATTCTCAGAAAATGGTAATTTATCTCTGCAAAACAAAAATATCCTATATATTTTGCTAAAACTAATTGATTCTATTAAAATTAACATCAATAAACAAATGCAAAAGCAGTCTATTATAAGTATATATATATATTATATATTAGTATGCATAAAATAAACTTAGTTCAGGCAGTACTATAGTGGCACAGCTTGTTGATGGCCGTATAGATTCATCTGGCGCCACTTACCACAAACAGAACAGTATAGTGGTAGCTGCATTGCAACAATGTCTGGTTAGGTTAGGTCTCAGTGTGTGTAAATACGTGATAGCTGCGTAGAATTTGTAACTAAGTACCTCCATTCTACATTTTGTTTACGGTATTAGTATACGTATTATTTACAAGGTCGAAAGATATGTTTATATCTAAGCAAAGTGCATAATTGTAAATAATCGCAAATGCAAATGTGCACACAGACGGTATATCGAATGTTATCAGTCACATTGCCAATGAATGCAATAATGTAAGTAGGTAATCTTTGATAAATCACTCCCTCACCTTTATTAATATATAGTACTTACAAGTGAGGACATAGTACTTTGTCTTTTAATTAATTATATTTATGAATAATTAAAAACATTTGTTGAATCACAGATGTTGAATACCATTTGCTTCAATACTTAGGATGGGTTAGTAAAAATGAAGCTTTTCAAATTGATTGTGCATCAGAAAAACTTCAGTGGCGAGGATCTAATTATCAACCCAAAAGATTACCCTGGCATAAAAACTGGAGATGTTGTTGAGATATACCATCCCGACGATGAATTCAGTCGTTTGTTATTGCAGGTCACCTCCTTTAAGGAGGACCTGCAAGGCAGAGAGACGATTAGCGTGGAATATAACATAGCATCTATGTTTCAATTACGAACATTTGGTGATGTATACATGAATGTTGTTAATCCTGATGATGTAGCCTTGGATTCAGTTGAACTGACATTCAAAGATCAATATATGGGACGCAGTGAAATGTGGAGATTAAAAAATAGTTTGGTATGATCGATGATTGCATAATTAATGTATTATTATTAACTAGTAAAACTTTTATCAGAGATGTATGTTAACAAAATTAATTTAATTATATTTTAGGTGAACACATGTGTTTATATGAACAAAAAAATAGAGTTTTGTGGTGGCAGTATACGAAGTCAAGTGTATGAAATGTGGTCTCAAGGAGACCGAGTCGCTTGTGGAGTTATAACAGATGATACGAAAGTTGTATTTCGTTCATCTACAAGTATGGTTTATTTATTTATTCAGATGAGTTCTGAAATGTGGGATTTCGATATTCATGGTGATCTTTATTTTGAAAAGGCTGTCAATGGTTTTTTGGCAGATTTATTTCAAAAATGGAAGAAAAACGGTAGCAATCATGAAGTAACTATTGTTCTTTTTTCAAGAACATTTTACAATGCTACTAGCCTTGAAGAATTTCCTAATTATATGCGTGAGTGCCTCCAGCAAGACTATAGGGGGAGATTCTATGAAGATTTTTATAGAGTTGCCGTTCAAAATGAGCGTTATGAAGATTGGAGTAATGTACTAGTACAGCTAAGAAAACTTTTTACAGATTATCAAAAAATTGTGTTAGAATATCATCAAAAGCCTGGTATTATTATACCTAAAGCAACTAATTCTACAGCAGCACAGGGAAATTTTTTAGAAGTTTTAAATATGTCATTAAATGGTAGAGATTTTATTATCATTGTACATAACTTGACATTTCCAACTGAGAACTAAATTTTAATTTTATAACTTACAGTTTTTGAAAAACATTACTTGGATCGTAGTTTTGACAGAACAGGTCAACTTTCAGTAGTTATTACTCCAGGCGTTGGTGTTTTTGAAGTAGACAGAGAATTAACAAATGTTACTAAGCAAAGAATTATTGATAATGGAGTTGGCAGTGATCTAGTCTGTGTAGGAGAGCAACCTTTGCATGCTGTGCCATTGTTAAAGGTTGGATTTTATTAATATTACAGTCTGAGTTAAATATGATTTTTCATTTCATACAATTAATATCACGTTTAAAATTTTTCTTTTAGTTCCATAACAAAGATTCATCTATGAATGTGCCAGACGATTATAGTATGCCTCATTGGATAAATTTAAGTTTTTATTCTACAAATAAGAAAATACCAAATTCAACATTTATTCCACGGATCAAGCTGCCACAACGAATATCCAAATGTTCCGCTGAAAATGGTACAGGAAAACTTTTGAATAATAAAACAAGACTTTTACAGGAAGATCCTCGAGAATATTTGCACAATTCATTCTTTGATTATGACGCCTACGATGCCCAAGTCTTCCAGCTGCCACCTATCCATACTTCTAGCTTGCAACGAGTGTCAACTAGAACAAAAAAGACAAGTGTGGTGTGCATGGAGACTCATAACAATGCACATGCATTAAAGCTTCTAAAAAGAAAAATGTCAGATCCAGACATTCACCATCCACCTCCAGAAATCCATCCTCCATCGCTGTCAGTGATAGCTGCAAATGCTACTTCACGAAGTGCTGCCATATCAATCCCATCACGAGCTGAAACTGTATCAAGTAATGGATCCAATGGTGAAGTTATTGGTATGTGAATGCATTATTTCAGCTATTCTAAATTATTCAGATCTTTATTAAATTACATTTATTCATTGCTTTCTGTAACTGAATACATTATAATTTTTTAATTACATAAGATACAGTGTAAGAACTTGAAAACCTGCTATCACCTTCAGAGTATATGTATAACTTACCCAAAATCACCTCTTTTCAAGCTGTATCACGGACATCGATGAAGAGCGACGTGACGGACAGCGAGATCTCGCCGCCCTTTCGCCCGATTGTGGGCAGCGCCGGCAGTCCCACGAACTCCATCGTCCACCAGCCAGCAAGCGGTATACGCCCCAGTCGCGCGCTGATCAACCCCTTCGACCCCTCGCACGTTACCATCAAGCTGACGAGTAACCGACGTCGTTGGACTCACATCTTCCCCAAGGGTCCCACAGGCGTCCTCATCCAACAGCATCATTACCAAGCTGTGCCGGCGATGCAACAACGTGGACAGGAGAACGCAACGTCCGCTGGTGATGCGACATCCGTGCTGAGCAGCTCGCCAACGGAGCAGAGCTGCTCGGCCTCGACGATGTCGCGTTCCGCCTCGCAAATATGCTTCAACGAACGTAAGCAGTCCTTGTGCTTCGACGTTTTGCGGGAAGACGGTTCCCACATTCTCCTCAGGGGTACAGTTTTTCGTTTGTCCTTTTCATTAAACTAACTCGTTTTTGATATATTTTTTTTTAATGACTAATATGATTTTTGTAATTTAATACTTAACAGAGGTCTTGGATTAACTCTAGATTCAAACTTCAAGATCACATGTTAATTGCTACTGTGTGATGGTGTCAATTCAAAAGCGTAGAATTAATGTAACACTACTAAAATACTTTTATTTAAAACATTTTTTTTAAGGATATGTTTCACTTTTTTAAGCTTTTATGTTGGGCTCATTTTTCCATGTAAACTTATTCTCCTTGTTTATAATTTAAGAATTTTTCATACATAATTAATCTTTTCTTGGAAAATCAAACATATATTTTGTTATTAGTTGGAAAATTCTTAAGTTAAAATTATTTCAATTTTACGTACATTTACTGATTTAATAATGTTCTCTTCAGACTCAAAAGGTAAAACTCAACGCATGAATCTACCTCTGGCGAACAACATCGACAAGCGAGCCAGTGGTCAGAAAAGTCTGACGCTGCTCTGGGGTGCCACAGGGGAACAGGAATGGACACCAGCTCTCACGACGGGTTCGTATCTTCTCTAACGCCAAAAGCAAATAATGTACAAAGACGTAATTACAAAAGTTTTTTTTAAAAGCGAAAATTAAAGTCATTTGTCTCGTCACTACATTATATCGCAAATGAACTCGAGTTGTTATCTCGTCGAGTGCGTCATTGAAAATGGCATGCAGCGGAGAAATTAACAGGAAGTGATGCAATATTAACTTTTAAAGGACTTTTTTTTGTTCATCAAAAGAATATGTACACATGGTCGTAGAATTAAATGCTATAATTTCATTTTTCATGAAATGTTGCATGTGTACATAAAACAATGAGTTTAGTTTGAAAACGTATTGGTATTTCACTCTACGATCAACATTTTTTACAATTCATCACGCTCGCTTCTTGTGTGATCATGCTAATCTATTTCATTTACATCATGGTTTCGGCCTTAAAATTTTTTTTGCCATGTATCTAAATTACTAAAAGATATTTTTTTAATATGAATAGAAAAGAGTGACGCATTGGTGATATTCAACCGCGACAACTGTTTATATAAATTATGTTGCTCCAAATTCAATGATCCATCTTGAATGAGCATCAAGGCAGAAAAGTCTCAAAAATTTTTATTTAGTAAATATTTATTTTTATTTTTTTAATATACATTATATTTATTCTTGTACTCTGTTAAATGTCAATCACATTTCAGTGCATTCTTCGTTATTTTTATTTTTTATTTTTTTACCCCAACATGCAACTCTTCAATGGTAAATGAAAATTTTACAGAGATTTTTTTGAGGATCAAACAATGAAATTTCAGACTTTGTAAAATAATACTGTGTTCAATTTGTATTTCCATGCTGTGGTACGTTCTATTGGGGATCGCAACGCTGGATGTGTCGATGCGTAATCGATGTGCGACAATAACGATGTCACATTAAACAGCGATCATAGGTTAGAGACACATACATTACCGAGGGGTTTATTCGTTCGGTTATGGTATACTACACTCAGAATTTAAATCTTTTACTAGACTTTATGGTCTTGATATAGATGAAGCTTAGTTTATCCACGATCTTTTTACTATCGTCGTGATGCCTAACTGTTCACCTCCAAATTTCTATCGTAGAATGCATGAAAATCACGTTATTTTTAAAGAAACGAGAAAAATCTTCTTTCCCTTTATATCTTCATGGAGAATAAACTTTTAAATAATTCACCATATTATGTAATTAAATTTACATATATTTATTAAAAAATTAATGTGGAATAGCTTTATAAATATTGCATGTTGAGTTTCTCAAATATTATATTTTTTTTATAAAGCAAGGCAATGATAATTTAAAACATATAACATAATATGATTCAGATACTTATTATTTATTAATTCTCGTCTCTTTAAATGTAAAAGTAGTTTAGATTCATGACTAACTGTAAATGTATCACTATATTAGATGAAAGTAGCACTTCCAAGACCCTATCACGCCTCCTACTACCTTTCTCCTGCAACCACAGGCACCAAACACTTGCAATCATGACCCCAAAAATCGCATTCGCCTAAAACCTAAACTTGCATGCAACTCCCCTTGTCACCACACCCACCGTAATCATCTAACAGTATTCGCTTAAAATTTTCACTGTATGCACAAATATATTTATATATATCTTTGTATATTCATAGTTGTATATAAAGCGTACACTTTTGTAATTAAACGACAATTAAACAACCAAAAAAAAGAAAAGAAACGCACAACCTGGATATGTATAGTAACGCACGCGATTACCTGCTCTCTTAAGTTGAATTAGTCAACAAAATCACTATACATTAGTGGGAATTGCTCCACCATAGAATTAGTGGATATTCACTAATTCTATGGTGGAGCAATTCCCAGTAATGTTTAGTGGTTTTTTCACTACCCCAGTGGAAATAAATTTTGTGCCAAACCGTGCCAAACCATACACATTTTAGATTTCGCACGTTAAGACGCAGTTTGGCACACTATTGGCGCAGTAAAGCACAATATGGGTACAGTTTGGCATAATGAAAATTAATCAAATTTTTTGCACACTTTCGGCAGAATATTGGCACAGTGTAACACAGTTTGACACAATATTTCGCTATAATACGCGAAAATTGAGGAAAAAATCGTGTCATAACTATGCCAATATAATGTCAAACTGTGCCATTATTGTGTCAAACTATGCCAATATTGTGCCAAACTTTGCCAAAGTTGTACCAAACTATGCCAATATTGTGCCAAAATGAGCCACAAGCGTGCAAAATGTCTAAAATGTGTATGGTTTGGGCACGGTGTGGCACGATATTGGCACATTTTACCCCATTTTGGCACAAAATTTATTTCCCCTATGGAGTGATTCAACTTTAGAGAGTACACATATCTATAGTCGAATTCGCTCTCATCTCTGCTCTTTTCTTTCTCTTTCGCTTTCTACATGAAACGATTGTCGTGCTTTAACGAACGATACTTCCCGCTCCTCATCGGGCGACCAAACAAAAAAAAAAAAAAAAAAACAATACGCGCGACAACACGACGTCGACGTTGACAGGCGTGGATTGGAAGTCGCTGACGATATCGGCCTGCCTGCCGATCACCACCGATTACTTCCCCGACAAGCGCAGCTTGCAGAACGATTACGTCGTGTCGGATTATAATCTGCTGCCGGACGACGTGAATGCAGATTTCGCGCAACAGCGAGCGATCTATAGGAAGCCCCTGTCTACCGCTGAGGTCTTCAAGGAGCTTGTATCGCAACGATTGGCGCAGGTAAATTTTTTTTCGTTTCCTTATTCTCATGTTAAATAGGAAAGGTTTCGCAGATATTTGTCCGGCCTATTAAAAAGCCCAGATGGGTCACACGGTCTATTGAAAAGCCCAGATGGGTCACATCGATATCACGTGACTAAGATAAAAGAAATATTTTTTTTTTAAATTTTGATAATTAATATTAAACTTATATTTTGCATTCAATTTAATTAATCCCCAAATTCATAGATATCAAAAATAAGAATACCTCGTATTTTTAATCCCCTCCTGCCCCTCACTATGTGGGGTTCTCCACGAGGTTTACGTCCTTCTCTCGACTGTCACCCATCTTGGAAGTACAAAAGAAGTGAAAGGGTCATGCCATCCCTCTGTAGGGAAGATATATGGGATTTAGGGGATGGGAAGTGTTGCCCATCGATCGACATTGAACGTTGTTAATCATTTTGCATATAGATGTGTATTTTCCAACAAGTGCGGGAAATATGGTTTCCCGTAAACGGAAGTAAATGATATATTTTGTAATAGCATCTATTATGCGAGATATTCATATTTAGAGGGAAAACCACACGTAGAGTATCTGAAAATAAAGGGTAATGAAATAAAAAATAAGTAAGAGGAAGAGGGCGGGTTATCTTGATTTTTGTCATCTTTTTTGGACCCGGACAGATGCTGCTGGTACCTAGAAGATTAACCGATAATTAAAGGAATTTTCGTTATTTATTTATATCGACGAAGTCTTCTCTATTTATCGATAAGCTCGTATATTCATAATTACCGAAGTTGTTAATTAGTTCGTGGTTTAAATCGTTCAGAATTCGCGTTATTAATAAATATCATTCAAGTATCATATAAATTTATTTCTTTTGCATGTAATAACCACTGACTAGGGATTCGCGTATAAACCTCCCAACCTACTTAATTTAATTAAATATTGATAATTGACATTCGTTTATAGGGATTTCAACTCATAATTTTACCGCCGAATCAAAAGCAAATTTCGACGCCTGGTTCGAATTCAGTTCCTCCGATTAGTTCTGTGATGCGCGGAAGACAGACTGATTCAGAGCACAAAGAAGAGTACCTACTAAGTATAGGAAGGATATTTCACAAAATTTCTCTGTGCGGAAATTCTATTAGTGTGACTAGATATAGGCCTAGGTAACTATCGTTGTTCATTAATTTCTCCAACGCGTTCTTTTAAATAAACCAAATTTTCCCGCAGACATCCATATCCACCGTTCAACATACATTATCGATATCGATTTCACGCGCCTCACCACGACACGTACGAGGTCTCCTGGGTTTCCTTCACAACTGAGAAGTTGGAAAATTTCAACTGGAACTACTTGGATCATTATATTTGCACGAGAGGAGATACCGATTTTGCTCTAGTTGAGGTGATGATCCCTGTAAAACTATATGTAACGATCCACTACAAAGGCACGTGGCAACACACTCACGACAATCCACTTTGCGCAGGCATTAAAGTACTGGCGTTTCCGTGTGTTCCTGCTGCCACTGCACAACCAGGCGACGCGGAAAATCCTCGAGGGCGCGCCCCACTGCGACATATACACGCAGCCCACGCCCGCCGAGCAGACTCAGATGATGGACGGCTTCTTGCGCTTCGTCGAGGGCTGGCTCAACAAGATACGCCGACCGCATCCTCACAAAAATTGGGTATTTTCGCGCACTCTATATATCCCCCCCTTGTTCCACCTCTGTCGCAATGACCCCCGGAAATTGATTTTAATTTGAACACAGACATACTTATAGTTATACTTATTATCGTTGTGCAACTGTTGTAAATCTTTTTTATTTTTCTTTCAGTTTATTCATAGTTATTATGATTTCCTTTAGTTGTTCCTTTTTTTTTCTCTTGTTACCGATTAATTTGTCTTTCCCATCACAGCACTGCGTCGAGCCGCTATATACGATGTGCATGAGAGAGCTCGACGAAGCACTAATTTAGCAACAATAATGATAACAATACCTCGTGCCGCTTATTTGAGAATGACGAATAACCATAATGCAGTAGTTTTATTAATTCACACGCTAATTAATATTGATTTTGTTTAACAACAATACGTAGCTGCAGTTTAAACAACACGTGATATTTGTAGTTGTCTGTACAGTAGCGTCACTGATTTATTAATTTTTCAGTTTATTTATTCATCCTATCATTAATCTTGATCTGAAACAATGCAATCACTTTGATTTATGAAACCCAGAGGAATATTCGGTTAATAATAACAATTGTACATTGTAATTTGAAACAAGATAAATTTTAACAGGAAAAGCGGAAACCATTTTTTTTTTTTTTTTTTTTTTAATTAATATCAATTAAATATGCATATAGCTGTTATCACTTTCTGTGACAAAAGAAAGAAAAAACGGTTTCTGTTCTTCCATGTATACAACAGCAAAAAGACATTTGGGGTGGCAAGAGGGACAGAAAAGCAAGAAAGCAATTAGGTTGGTATGTTGTTTTTGGGGGAGAGAGTCGTCAGCATGATGTGTTTCAGAGCCCGACAGCTCTTGGCGGGGTACCCCCGAGAGATCCTGCCTCCCATCTGACCAGACGCAGGCACAGCACGAGCCTGGTATCCCTCACTAACCAGGTATTTTTTCTCTCGTCGACTCCCCCCCGCCTCACCTCTTCGCTGGTTTATATATAAAAACGAATGTTTTTAAGTTTTTTTTTTCTCTTTTTTTTTTTTTTTTTTTTTTTCTCTAATTCTT
>JAPYZP010003986.1:0-12107 GCA_030522985.1 Torymus sinensis
AGTTTTTTCTTAACATGCTTGTGCGAGTTATCTTAATTTTTTTTCTTTTAAACACATTGCTTTTTTCATATTATCAAGGTGCCATAAAAATATTGATACTGATCTACGTAAGGTTTCTTTATCCAATATATCAATTTATTGATGTCCGACTCATAATATTTGTCATAATAATGAAAACCATTATCATGCCCAATGCAGTCGTCTTCGCCGCAAAGAAGTCACCTGTATGCACTGCAATTGTAACCGCCCACTCCCGCTCCTCAGCGCATATATAATATAACCCTCCACACGCGTGTCCTTCGAGCTTGGCCAACCGCACATATAGACACGCGCGCGACATATTGCGACCGGTGCACAATGCATTATACGTGTATTTTCACACGCGCGGTTGGCGTGTGCGTGTGTGCGTGCGTGGGTGCATGCAAAGTAAAATGTTACTTTGCTCCGAGTGCACGATGGTACGGTCTTGTCTTTTGGATTGTGAGAAACTTTGTCGCCGGTGGCTGTTTTCACGCCTTCCACGTGTATAAAACGATAATGAAAGTAGTGTCTGCAATTGTCCACGTAATTGTACATAAGGTTTCGTAATAGCTCTTAGAAGATTTTTATTTCACTGCGAGTCTTGAAAAAAATTCGAATAATACGTAACTTTTCTGTTCTTCGCTGTAGCGGAACAGGGCTCGCCTTAATTATTATTTATCCCACATTTTATATCCACGCGAAAATTGCAGTACTGCTTCATGAGAAATAATAATTACAAAATTATGATCAAAGGGCCAGCTGTGAAGTAGTTCAATCATATAACAATAAACAGTGTAATAGTAGATATAGCTGATGCTTCAAAAATGTCTCACAAAAGCAGTTTGCTAAAATTCAAATAGAATATTCATTTCAAACAAAATTATGCTACCAACTGTCTCGTTTCGTACTATTCGTATAGTTCTTTCCACTTCACATGTGATTTCGTAATCCTCAGTTCTATGCGTAACTGAACTTACGTAACTATTCAATGCCACCCGAAAAATCAACAGCAGAATCTGCAAAGCAAATTCGTATAAGACGACGCGTAGCGCGTCGAGCAACAAGGGCACCGCACCTTCTATAGTGAATAGACGACGCGTACACGCAAGCGCTTTTCCCGCAAGCATGAATGGACGTCAGCGCGGGTCGTCGTCCTGCGCCATCGACGTTTTATATAACGCGGGTATATT
This sequence comes from Torymus sinensis, assembly GCA_030522985.1. Lineage (NCBI taxonomy): Eukaryota > Metazoa > Arthropoda > Insecta > Hymenoptera > Torymidae > Torymus > Torymus sinensis. The sequence goes on from JAPYZP010003986.1 coordinate 1,212, forward strand.
GTATACGCATGTGTGTTTCCATCGCGCGCTGCGTATATATACTTTCATTTTCTCCCTTGTGAGCGCGCGCAAACCCACCCCGCGGCACCTACGTTGCAGAATTGCCCCGCGCGAGCTCACTATTTCTGTGTGCGTCTGCGTGCATATACATCCTTCATGCTCTCTCTCTCTCTCTCTCTCTCTCTCTCTCTCTCTCTCTCTCTCTTGCAATCTGAGCAAGGTGATTGAGACTGCAATGTACAAGTGGATTTTATGCGCACTTGTGCATTTTTTATATAGCGTAGGGTGGTACGGATATATTTAATATTAACATCGAATAAATGTTACATTGAGACGTAGTCGCAGATGACGTGTTACGATTATGGTTATAGTAATAAATTCTCAAGTAAATATTTGGATGTACAAATATTATACAACACGAATCGTTGTAAGTGTTATACTTATATAATAATTTTAATAAAATTGTCATTTATACTGTAGAATTTACAAGGTACGCAATGGTACACTGAGAAAAGAGTTAAGTAAAAATTATTAATAGTTTGGTCAAAATGACCATACTGTCCCCTAAAGCCACCACAGACTGTAAAAACCCAAAAAATGACCATACTTTATAAGCAATTTTACCAGAAATATAGGAAAATTTACTATACTTTATTGTAAAGTTTACTGTAAAGTATGGTAATTTTTTGAGTCCTTACAGTCTGTGGTGGCGTTACGAGACAGTATAGTAATTTTTGCAAAACTTTTCTCTCAGTGTATTTTTCTACAAAAATACATATATTAATTTCTCGTATGACAACAAAAATTTATCTAACCTCATATAGTAAAACGCTTAAATTGAAAATTCGAATTCCTATTTTATAAAGTAACATATCATAGGAGGAAATTCATTCACCACAAGCACATACATATACATGTAAGTGAAAGTCAATCAGCCAGCTAGGAAATCAGTGCATCAACTCGGCGACAATCGAAAGCAAAACAGTATAAAAAGTGAAAAAGAAAGCAACGACAGCTTGACGTGAAAGAGCCGTGCGTCAAACAAGTCATTGTAGTTGCAACCTTAGACGCGCCCTTCCAAGGGTTAGCTATGGATGTAGGTAGGTAGGAAAAAAAACAGACGAGAGAAAAAGACAACGACGACGACGGGAACTGCAGAAGTGACCGTTTAGCCGTGCATTCGATCCTCCGTTCGTCGGCTCGCGACAATAGGCAGGATGCACGAGCTCTCTCGCGAAGAGGGTTACGCTGCGCGGCAAATCACAATGGGCGGGGGGGTTGACCGCAACGAGCGGCAGGTTGAATAGGAGCGAAGAAAACGACGCTGCTAGAAAGTACAGTCGCGCGAGCCGCGCATACTCTATTATTATTTACTACCTGGGGATATCCTCTTTTATTCGGCCAGTTCTGTGGGAAAAGTCCGCCGGTGTGTATATATAGGAGCTCTCTTTCTCTCTCAACCTGTGCAATTTCTCGCGGCGCTTCTCTTTCCTCGCTATTAAGCGAAAAAATGGGGGGGGGGGGGCGGAAAAAGAGTTGGCTATACCGCTGCTGAGACGCCTTTATTTTCCCTCTATAGTGAGAGTTTTCGTCTGCGCTCTCCGTCTTGCAGTGTTCATACATTGTTTTATGTGCGCTTGGGTGTATATAGGCGTAAATGGTATATGTATATACGTATCGGCTGCGTCGGCTTTACAAATTAGGTAAAAGATACGAGGTTTCGCTACCTTACACTTTATCCTTTCCTTCGTTCAGCGGAAAAGATAGAGAGAAATTGAGAGAAGGGATATTGTAAATCATAAGAATTAACGTTACTTTTTTAAGATCTAAGACTCTTTTCTTACAAGTCAGTTTATTTTTTTTATATGAAGGTACGTTGTACTTGACATGCTATTTTCTGTATCTTTGAGAGATGCATAAAATAGACGGCCATAATAATATAGTAATTAAGGAGGAAAACTTGGGTCAAGCAAGAAATCGAACCTTATACCTATACTTATAAAATTGTTAGATAAGAGTGCGACCTCGGAAAAGATATGCTGAATCGCAATAAAACATTGTCTTTTCTATTACTCTAGAATGTATCAATTTAAGATGAGAAATACAAACATTGCGGCCAAAAAGTTTAATATCTTTAATAAATTTCAATGTGATATATAAGTTTTCTTCAACTCCCAGTACGATGTTTTTACAATAATCTTTGAATTTCCAACTATAGCAAAGAACAAAATTAGACATGCATTGGTAATATTAAGTAAACAAAGCTTTTTAACTTTGTTAAAACCCTAATATACAATTGTCACAAAATGGGACCAGTAAAAAACGCACGTATAAGCGCGGAAAAAGAGGTGTATAGGTGTGTATATACATATAGAGTGACAGAGAACGATATTTCGCGGATTTAAAGGCCCTGGCGTGGATGTGCGGCTGCGATGCGCGCTCGCCACAATGGGAGAATCAGCGTGGAAGTGAAAGGACTACTGCTAGAGTCGTCCCTATATACGATGGACTCGTAAACTTTCATGGGGCAGTAGAAAAGCCCTCGAGCCAATCATCGACTCCCTAACGGGTAGCCCGAGGAGAGAGCGCCAGCGGTGCGAGCCCTTTTTTTCGCTCTCGCTCCTTCTTCCGCACGCCGTCTTCCTTCCCTTTTGTGCAAATGAGAACGTGGGAATCGGACAACGCCCGTATATTGGAGCAGTAAAAGTTTTTGAGAAAAAAAGTTTATAGGTAATTTTGAATCGGGAAATGAAACTAAACTCGGGTTTTACAGCGCTACTATATCGCTGCTGCTGATGCTATACTACGACCGGCTGCTCTCAGTTTTACGCACGCTGAGAAATCTCAATAGCGAACTGGATGTGCAGCTTTGTAGAGCCCGATGAAGAGAGAAGTGATTCTTTGATTCTTTATGGAATTTACGAAGTAAAGTAGCGTCTTATCTTACAATGTATAACTTTTTGACATCTTTTTTTAATAGTTCTTTAATTTCAAACGGCAGTATCATGAGTACTTTGCAATAAGTCACGTGACAAATGATGACTGTGAAAATTAACAATTACAATTGTACGATGGAATTATCATTTTCACTTTTGAATACAAGATACACGGAGCAACTAAAGTCAACTCAGACAAACGCCCCAAAACTTTTGCAGCTTAAGTGAAAACAAACTAGCGCGCTAGACAACGGTGGAAGCGTACAGCCGATTATTAATATAACGTCACCCCGGCTTCCATATATCATGTCGCCTACACTTTCCTCCATGCGCACACGCGTGCACACACACATTCTACATGTCACGAGCGACGTCGCGGTATATACGCAGGGCAAGCGCCTTCCCTATAATAAATCGCCACGGAACGCCAGTTAATTATTCCTCTCCTCGTTCTCGGAAGCTCTTTTGCATCCCGGGAGCACAGGTGCGCGCGTGCACCACTTCCGATTAATTTGAAACGTTTTCCGCGAGGAATTCGATGCTAATCTCGCCACCGCGCGGCGCGCGCTCGCTCGCGATGAATATTCCCAAAGTCTGTACGCGGCGTCACTGTGCTTATGCCGGGCAAAAAGTGTATCGCCGAGATGATATATATCGGAGCGTACGAATATTGTGTTCGTCCGTGCTTTCCACGTAGCATTGAATTAAACAGCGTATTATTCAAATGGCGAGCGCAGGGGAGGGCTTACGTAAGGGAGTTCAAGTTGATACGGGGCGGTGTGATAAAGTGTGTCTGGGAAATCATATGTATGGATGGTTTGAATATATCTAGATGGAATTCGTTAGATTTCGTTGGTGTTGGAATTCCCGATCGTTAATGTGACACTCGGATTTACTGGACGGTTTTATTGAATTTTTTAGTAAGAAGTTATCGATTTTGGGCATGATTTTTCTCTTCTGGAAGATTTAAAAGCTTATTATACTTACGAAAATTCTTGCTTTTTGGAATATCTGGAAGTAGATTTATTTTAATATTTATAATTATTAATATTTTTCATGTCAATGATTTCATTATTTATCGTATCTAAAATATATATTAAATTATAAATCTGAATTATTTTTTATTTTACTTATTTCAACAACTTATATAGTTGTTGCCATAAAGTATTAAATTTTCTATTGTCTAAGTTTTCAAAGCACCAAGTTTGATGATATTTTAGAAAAGATGCGCGACTGTGCTCTCGTGTGAATACATTATCATATCATCATTATCATACATTATCAACTATGAAATATTCACACAGCTACTTTCCATGATTACCAGTGTGTAGCAAAACATGTAACGGCATAATAACTCGCGCGTCATACAGTGATTTCATGACGTATGAACGAGGCACCGTATGTTGTACAAATACAATTTTCTAGATCTACTATCTCTTTCGACCTCTTACTAAAAATGAAGTTTAATGAAAAATCAAACAGGAAGTACTTATACGGCCGATATAAACATGTGCGATTTTGTTCTATTCAATCGAAGTTTTGAAATTCAATGATATAGAATCTTGGATGTTGTCTTTAGCATTGCAAAGCAAGAACTTTTTTCAAAAGAGTAGTCGAAAAATATAAGCGAACGTCATCTCATTTCCCAAACTGAAAATTTCCACATTTTAAGCAAAACTTCTATTTCGTGCGAGCAAGCATGCACAAAATCGGCCTTCGTGCACGTTCCATGGAAAAATATTAGGCGGTTTTACATCTAGTGGTCTCTGAGGCCAAAATCAGCTAAAAATAATTAAAAAATATAGTTTAATTAAGCCATATACAATCTGTATATTATAAGATATACACTATTTCTGATAAAACGTCCCAAGACTTAATCTGTACACAAGACTTTTACTCAGAGATATAGCATTTTTTAAGAAGAATATCAATAGATTCATTTGGTTTAAATTAAGGGCAATTAACCCTTTTTGATTTTCTCTTGAATTAAAATATTTCTTAAAAAATCTTTGGACGCCACTTTATGAGACGGCCAGTAAAAATTATAAGTTCCAGTTTACTTTAAAATATTTCTTGAATATAATGATGTTTCAATGGCGCTGACAGATTTGTTGCTAGTCAATATAGAAGAGTCCTGTGATACCAGGATTTCCGGTAATCACACATATATATTAGATCCAGATGACACTACAATTTAAAGCGTTTGAGACTTATCCAAACAAAATGATGTGTTGAAATCAATATGTTTGATCTAACGCATTAATTTAATAAACTGAAAAAAATTTGAAATTTCAAGAACACTTATTTTACGAGTGAATGCTCGCAACTAAATAAATAAATGGAGGACAACTCAATACAAAAACGGCACCGGCGTGACTCGGCGGGGAATCGAACCCCGGACTTATCGTTTTCGCAACGACTGCTCTGACCACTGACCTACCGATGCCGGTGCACGTCTTTCTACGAGTTGTTCTCACGTTGCTCGATGCAACCCGAACCGCCTTGTCACGTTGTGCATAGTATGCACACTTAACACTTATAAACTCACGAATTTTGTGCAAAAGAGATGGAGTTCTTTCCAAGATTTTGCTCCAAAGAAAACGTACAAGACTTGAAAGTTATTGTTAACAACTTTCAAATGAAATACAAATGACCAGATTAAGTGTAAAAAATTTTAAATTATACAAATTTGAATTATTTATTTTAACCTGCCAGCATTTTGGAATTATAATAACCAATTTTCGTATTGTGCTTCCTTCTAGAGGAAGCTTTCTAACTATGCGAAAAAAATTTTCGAGACAAAAAATGTTCAAAATGATGTTTTAAGGCGAGCTACGTTGAAATTTGCTGATTTTGAGAAAATGTTTATTTGTGTGTGTGTGTGTGTGTGTGTGTGTGTGTGTGTGTGTGTGTGTGTGTGTGCGTGTGCGTGTGCGTGTGCGTGTGCGTGTGCGTGTGCGTGTGCGCGTGTGCGTGTGTGTGTGCGTGTGCGTGTGCGTGTGCGTGTGTGTGTGCGTGTGTGTGTGTGTGTGTGTGTGTGTAAACTCTTTATATCTCGGGAAAAAATCGACGGATTTTCGTCGCCACAAAGCCGCGTGCGAAAAAAACTTGGTAGTCTGACTGATTTGAATCTCGGTCGATTTTCTTTTGTTTTATAATCAAAAACGTTTTTGAATTTTGCGTTTTTTTTTATTTTTTTATGTGTTACATTCAATATTACTGAATATTATACATTTTTCTTGAAAGGTCTTTAAATTACCTACATTTTCTTTTTTTTAATTTTTGAATTATCTGTATTATTTCATCTGTTATTAAGGAAAATGTTTTATATTTCATAAATTGATTTCTCAAAAAATATTCAATTGATCGACTAGAAAGTTTAACCACTTATTACGCTCATTGTGGACAATATTTAGTTAAATTTGCAAGAGATATCTGGATTTTTTTTTGAGAAAGAAATTATTTTAGAAAAAATTTCCGTTTCGTTGTTGCCTTATAACAGAGTCAAAATGAACGAATCGTCTTTGTAAATAGCCATTATTTAAATATATACTGATGTAAACAATCAATGTAATATAACAATAAATTTTGTTTGAGGAAGCTGTTTGCCAATGAATTGGTATCGGTTTTTTGTTCGCACCCCTACTTCACTCTTATTAACAATCTCTTTGGCAAAGTATTTTGCATATACAAATTGCAATGTTAAAGCCAACATTGTCTTGCATGAAAAATTACAACAACCATATACAAACTAATCTACTCGTTTCAACCTATCTGAATTACACTCTTCATTACGGAAACTAATTTCCCGAACGGAGGTGGTTGTTTCACTGTGTCAACTAATCATTGGAAACCCAGCCGAGGCAAAAAGAGTAAAGACGACAAAGACAAAAACTACACGAGAGATCAGCAGCTCGAAGAAAAATAATATCAAAGACGAATGAGCGAAGCGGGGGAGCACAAACACACACGTGCTGATCTCTGGAACAGCGCGAGCGGGGCTGAGGCACTTCAATTATATCTCACGAGCCGGTCGTACGCCACTGGGAGAGGCGAGAGACGAAGAAAGAAGAAGTAGATCCTTCGCTTTAAAAGAGTATATAGGTATATATACATATCGCGAATGCGCGGGAGGTGGAGAGGGAGGAGAAGAAGCACTTCCTCATAAAACGACCGCGAAGATTTATCTTTCGGTCCGGTGCGAGGTGGCCGTCGTCCTCTGGAAACCTCGACGTTCCTCCCGTGCGAGAGAGGGGAAGAATAACAGCTGCGCGTATGTCGTCCGCGCGTCCAATTACTTTTCCCCGGTGTGGAAATATGTACTTTGCACGACCGCCCGACCTCCATATACTTTCTCTCTCTCTGTCTCTCTCTCCTCCCCCTCTCTCGCTGTCGACGTGTGCAGTGCGGAGACTCAAGGGGATTGGGGTGTATGAGTTGAAGAGAAAGAGAGGGAGGGAGAGAGGGAGAGAGAGAGAGGCATAAAGGGGATTTCGCCGGCGTTGCCATTTTTATTCCGATCCGAGATTTTCTTCTTCTACTTTTCCGCCTTTTCGCGCTTTTCTGCCCCCACTGTTATATGTACGTGGTTTTTGCGGCTGATTGTTAGTATGAGCTTTTTCGTGCCTTTGAATGGTTTTAAAAAATGTTATGATGGTTATTGTATATAAGTTTCCTAATATTTCCTATACATTATATAAGTAAAATAAAAATAAAACTTTTACTCAACTTGCATCCGTGCTACTGTGACACTTTTATACAACTCTAACAATATTTTATCCGGGCAAAGCTTTCATCCTCGGTCCGTTTGACATTTTACGCTCGAAACTATGTCATATACAAAAGGCAATTGAGAAAATTTGTAAAAAAAAAAATGTTCTGGGAAACAGTAGGTACAACCAGCACGCGACCGAACGCTTTGTAATTCAGAGCACTTACGCAGCGGAGCACAGTGACATTCTCTGAACTTGTTATTGCGGTTCGCAAGGGCGTTATTCCGCGCAAAAGCGGCCGCCATACGAGACGCGCGCGCGGGAGATAACACTGATTTCATTAGCGCAAATGAACTCGCATCACGGCATTCGCCGGACGCCCGTCTGATTAAAGCTCATAAAAGTTTCGGTTCTTCGCTTTACGAGCGCCGCTCCGTTATGTTCCCTACCCTCCCCGCCACCGCTCCCACCCCTCCATCTACCCGCGCCTTTTTTATATATACTCATTTCACTTTCGGGAGAATTCGCATTTCGCGCGCTCGCGTTCATTTTAAAGGAGGAGCGGCAAAAAATGGCGCAGCGCGCGTATACCGGGGACTGCACCGAAATTTAATTATTCGAATTTAATTAAAGTTTTATTTAGAATTTCTGATATGCGATATTTTAGCAATGCGTGTTCATTTGAAGGCATGTACTATATTTGAAAAATTCGTGAAATATCAGCGACCAAAGTAGTTTTGTTTTTTAATTATTCGTATTATACGTAGCATAAATAGCAAAGGAAGCGCTTTTCATTTTTGTAACTTCTCTTTTTGCAAAAAGACTTTTTGCTAATAAATAAAAAAGAACGCTTTTAAATAAGTAAAATGAATTTAAATAAAGGAGAAGTATTTAATTAAACAATGAGGAGCAAAAATAGTGACGCAATCAAATCAATTTCCCGGGTAAAGCGGGCAGTACGTACGTGTTTTCTCTTCAAATTCGATTCCGCCTTCCCGACCCGTCGAATAAATCGCCCGAATTCAATTGAACAGCGCGTCGCTCGGTTCTTTTTGCCCTCCGGCAAGCAGAGGCGGAGGCGTCGCCTCATTTCCCGGCGGCGCGCCGCGAAATTACACGTCCTCTCGATACTTACGAGGACCGTTTCGAATGGCAATAGCCCGCGCTCTTGGCGCCCGTAATAATTGGAGCGAATGAGCATAAATATGAAAAGAAATGTCTCGGAATTGCTCGCCACGACGAGGTGATCTTCCTTTCTTCGCTCTGAGATTAAGCGAAGTCGTGTACACAGTGGTTTCTCTCTTCCGACAAACTACAACTGAAAAAGAAAAGATAGTATTTACGTATTTTGTAATTTGATAAATTTAAATAAGTCTATATTTCACAAATTCGTATGTAAGCATTAAATGTATAGCAGTATATTGATTTTTAATCGGAATTTAGATACTTATTTGGTTTCTTTCACTACAAGAGCTGCATATTCGCGGAAGTTTTGTATCGTTTTATCGTAGAATGAAATTTTTGTACATTAACCAGCGTGTTCATGGACTACCAATTGTCGAAATTGAAAGTTAAATCATTTCTATAGAATAAATTATTATTATTTTGAAGTCTGAATAATATAAAATTGATATATTGATATTTTGATTTTTCCTTTATGTCGCGAAAACCTTTTAAAATCCTTGTTACTTGTTTCAAACTATGGATTTCCAGTTCGTTAAAAATATTTTCTACCTCTCGCTAAAAGTAATTTAAAAAAAATTTTTTTTTATTTGCTATTTTTACATTCTAATATAATTTTTCAAGTTTGTCGGTGGCTTGTTCACTACAAACAATAGAGATGCGAATCACCTTGCTCCCAAAGTGGACTGTTGATGCATGTTAAGTTGGCGCAAAGTGCTTTTCTTTGCAGTCTACGGCGTGAATGAGGCACTTGACGCCCGTTAAACAGGCATCAAATTGTAGTTTTCGTACCATGGGCGTAAAGTACGATGTTACGACCGCAAACCGAATCGTACAGTAATCCTTGATACAAAAGCTACTATGTATTTATTACAATTTTGTATTACGATTTAACAATTTTCGTAAATGTTATTGCGAAAATGAGTGTTTATTAATCTTCGATGATTTTCGGCTATCAAATCAAAATATCTCGATAAGAAGCTCTAATAACAACATCTACTTTAATAAATAAAATGGAATCTCCACCCACGCTTAGTCGTGTCGCGCCTTCGCCGGAATATAAAACACGCGAAGGAAGAAAACACGTTTTGGTGAAAAACTTTCCGAACTGATTATATCACTGTTTACAGAAAGTCTCAAGCAACGCCTCGTTGGCACGCGACGCCTCATAAATTTGGCTGACATTAATGTTCGGCTCGAGTAGGTGAAACACGAAGAACAAGAAGAAGACACACAAAGAGACGAAGGTGAGCTAGGACGCGGGAGTCTCGGAGGAGGAGCCCTGGGCACGAGAAGCGCACTTTGAATAATATCGCGATTCAAAGTCGCCGAGAAGATTTTATTTCTCGCGGCTGGTGCACCGTAACTGCCGACCCGTCGCCAGCCAGTCCGTTGACTCGCTCCACTATTCTGTATATTCCCGTCCCTCATGCCGACTGCTTATACTACTGCGAGAATGCGCGCCTGTCTCCGTGGGCGCGATGACGTTTCTTAATCAACGCGACGTTTATGGTCTTGCTGTTTTGACACTGCGACACGGGGCAAGTGCAGTTCCTTGTAAATGGCCGACGTATGGGGTCAGTGCTAGGATTTGTTTGCCGCGTAGACGATAAAAGCGTCACTAGTTAAGGGTTTGTTGATGTGAGTGAGATGGCGTGGACCCATAATAGTATGATAATATTTAAAGTTCTTTGAGTGTATGCAAATTAATCGGAATAAGTGGCTTTCATTCAATTAGTATCCTCTAAATTCGAATAAGTGAAATTCATTTCACTTAAATTTATACGACGAATTTATACGACGGGTTATTTCAAATTTGGCTTGTAAAAGATTTCATGTTAAATTTGGCCAGTGAAGGGAATCGTTTTACGTTTTATTTGTTAATTAAGATGTTACCGTGGCACAATAGTGACACATTTGAACTCATTACATCAATATTTTTTCATAAAATTTAGCTGTGTTTAATCTTACCATGATTTACGTAAAATAAAATATGAAAAAATAAAAAGTGAGTTGCAGTTGTTCTACTATATAATATCCAAAAAAGAGAAAGGTTAAATGGCACA
>JAPYZP010003987.1:0-13273 GCA_030522985.1 Torymus sinensis
ATCATAATTTTAGTGTAGTATTTCAAAAATTCTTTAAAAGTAAATTCACTCAACACTCCATAAAATTAATTCAGAAAAATCCTAGATAAAAGGCCAAAAGTAAAATTAAATTAGAAAAAAACAGCCTTTGATGATTATCTTTCTCTAAAATAATAAAAAATTTAAGGTTTGATCCATGTAATTTTCTAGGAACGTATAGTTTTTAAATAATATTGAGCAGTTTACTTTTTATCACTTTGCCCCATTGTTTTACTTTAGGTATTTATAATTATATAGTGCTTAATGGTAATCATTATCGATTACAATATGTGTAAAAATTAAATACTCAAATATTAGTTATTCGTCATAATTACTTACGAAATTCTGTACTTTTTTAAAACTTGTATTTAATACTGGATAATAATCTCTATATTAAAAGTATTTCAGTGTATCGTGTAGAATTACTGCTGAAACTGTAGAAATATCACTAAATACGTCGTGATTGAACCTATTATCTGAATGTAATGAAAAAATAGGTAAATATATTTATTGAAATTCGAAATTGGTTGTTGTAATTCTGTACGTACCGACATCAACAGCGATTCGTTCAACGAAAAGAGGTCGTATACAGAGAACTTGATTTTTTTGTGTAGTAAGTAGTTTGAAAATAAGTGTAACTGGAAAATTTGATAATTGTTCAAATTAAAAGAAAATAATGATGAAAAAATAATAAAAATACTACTATAAATTTTTACTACCCTCTCCTGAATTTCCTGATTTTCCGAATTATTCAAGCAGCTCTCCAGGCAAGCATTAATAATCGTACCAGTTCTCTGACTCTAAATCCAATTGTAACAAATCTTTAAATGAATATGCAGGCACCAAAATGCTTAATTACAAAATGTTTTTAAAAAATTCTCAAGTAATCAAATATATATTGTGAAAATTATTGTTTTTTAATTTCTGAAAATCTAAGTAAGTACAATTTTCTATGACGAATGAACAATCGCTTTTTCTTTTAAACATTTATTAAGTGAATGCAGAAGCGTTTAGAAATTCATACGGATTCAATCGAAGAAAATGGAAGAACTTACAAATTTATTTTAAAAACAACAATTTTGACAATTTATCATAAAATTTCATATCCCTTTTAGAGGTTGGTAAGTCTTGCTGCTTTTTTTTTACAAAGAATTGAGGACAGGTAGTCTTATAAAGAACACGACCTACAATCTGTCGCTTTTGTAATCGTCTGAAGAAGACCTACAGTTGGCTCTATAGCTAGTAAGTATTCTGTTGACCGTTCATAACCCATCACAATCTACAATACCAATGGAAATTTACCTCAGTAACAGTAGCACTGACACACTTCGTGAGTAGAAATAGCATCATTGTGTATAGTATTCCATACGCCATGACGTGCACGAGCAACAGCAACGGAAATGATGAATTATTTCCAAGCACCATAGGCTTCACGATGTAATAAACAATGTTTGTCACTGCCATGAACGTATCGCCCACACATAAGAGCATCGGTCCTGAATAAAAATCCGATATATCGTAGGCCAAATCACTTAACGATACGTGCAATCTGCGCAAACGCAACAACCTGTCAAGTCTAGGTGCGCTATATAGGTTCCACTTCGACGTTTTAGCAAAATTTATTAAATTCTCGTTGACAACCTTGAACAGATGGTGCAGGAGTTTCAGCATCACGATGTATTGCGCGAACAGACAATCGATTACGTATATAGATATGTAGGTCATGAAACAGTAAATGAGAATGCGAAAATCGGTTGTTACTGAAGTAAGAACCATAATAATCCAGATAATTAGGTTCAGTAGGAATATTTTCATTAAATAAGAAGGTAGTATGTTCTGCTGACGGTAAAGCTTGTGGTCAATGGCGATCGCTAACGCGTTAACCGCGCTGAGTCTGTTCGCTATTGATAAGAGACTTTCCTGGCGGAGCAGGAAATTCATCAGAATTGATGCAGCTGTGAAGAGGGTGAATCCATCCGTTATGGTGTCGCTAACTCTTTCGAAAATTCGTCTTTCAACGTAATCAGTCATGAATAAACATATTATGCCATAAGAGTTTGATATTAATAATGTTGTCATTAAGAATACATTGTACAAGACTCCAAGTTTTGAGGGATGAAATACCCAACACTTGATTCCATTGGTCTTTGGAAGTGTAGTACGGAATGTTATGGTGATACCACTGAATATTTTTAAATAATAAAAAAGACACTTAGCGAGAAATTCATTTTTACCTAGCTGTAACTGAAACATTTTCCGTATAAGTTCGAATATTTTACTCGAATGAAAGACAATGTAAATTATCCATCATTATTTTTTAGTGCATATAAACTGTTTGCAAGCATAATTATTTTCATCAAATCGTGTAAAAAGAATGTGAATTAATTTACTTAACGTTATACAAATTTTATTGCTTCATATGAATTAAGTAGATTAAAATTGAAAAGTTTTAAGGTAATGACTCAATGTCTAATAACGGACTGCAAGTCATTTTCATTTCAAATTCATGCCTATTAGTAATACTGTTTATCTAATAGTATATCTTTTGATTAAAATAAAAAACCGCTGCCAACTGGGGCGGGGGGGGGGGGGGGGGAAGGAACCAAAAAAATACCAAAAAAAAAAAAAAATATTTTTAAAAAAAAAAAGAAAAAAAATCTTGGAAATATTCTCTGAGAAAACGCTATTCGAAAATTTTTGAACAAAGTTTTTAACCTTAAATATCTTTGGTCATAAAAATCTGAGTTTTTGGGCAAAGAACTAATTTTGTAAATATAAAAAAGCTACATTTCTGCCAAATTTCAGTACGATTGGTTGAGTTTTACTCTTGTTATATTGTTACGTGTGAAGGGATATCTTTAGTTTCCGAGCCTTTCTGAATTACGCACCCAGAAAGGTTGATATGACGTGAAATAAGGAGACAAGAGACAGGAGGTATAATTCAACTGATGGTGTTTATTCAGTACTCAAATTCACGAAAGAGAGAGAGGTCCTAATCGTGCATGTGAATGTTCGTGCGTGGCGCGGATGAATCGTCTTCCTTGTGGGTTGACTGCTGAAGACTCCGTTGTCGTTCTACCTCGTTCTGCAGTCGTCGTGTCATCTAGACCTCTCTCGTAGGTTCCCCATGGCTTCGCCCGATTTGACCGACTCCGGTTTCCTCGCGCAACAGTCGCAGCGCTGTGCCGGATGTTCTCGACGCTTCGAGTTCTGATGAATCGCAGTTTTATTTGTAAGACCGAAATCGCGTGTGGAATGCTTCCACACGTAACAATATCATGCGTAACCTAAAACGCTATTTTTATAGACAAATTTTGTTCTAAAAAACAAATGAAGATATTCTCTTGAAATTTTTAAAAAATATTGTTTTCACTGAGTGTAATGAGCGGTTAAAATTTTAAATCGCTAAATCAAAAAATTTTTGAGAAATGAATTAAAGATTATAAGCATATTTTCCTTAATAATAAATGACAGAGATGAAGATAATTAAAAAATTTTAAAAATGTAGGTAATTTAAAGATCTTTCAATAAAAGTTTACTATATTTACATATTAACTAATAATGATTGTAAGATACAAAAAAAATGTAAAAAATAAAAATTCAAAATAGGTTTTTAGTTATAAAAAAAATAAAATCGATAAAAAGTTTAATCAGTGAGGGCACAAAGTTTTTTTCTCGAGACGAAAAGCTTTGTCCGACTAAAATCGTCGGAATTGTTCTCGAGATATAGAGTGTTTACACACACACATAAACACACACACACACACACACACACACACACACACACACACACATAAACACACACACACACACATACACACACACACACACACACACACACACACACATGCGCACGCACACGCACACGTACACACACATACATACGCACACACACATACGCACACACACACATACACATACACACACACGCGCCCGTAGACGCACACATTTTAGAAATGTGGTATCTAATGTTATTGCCTTATTGGTATACCTCCAAATACTTTGAAATAGTAAAACAAATATTTTGTAACATATTTATTCTTATTGTTTAACATAAACGTTTTGTTTAAACTTAAGTATTTCATTTTGATGAAAAATGGTATAAATTGTCGTTCCCGAATAAGGTGCCAACTCTGCGGTCGGTTCAACAACGAGCCAACTCAGCAGCCAGTTCGACATGCAGATTTGGTTTGCTTTTCTTAATTAAAAGATATCGTTTTCAAGTAATATTGAGAAGCTTACTTTTTATAACTTCGCCCTATTGTTTTTCATTAGCTATTTATTATAAATATACATAGTGACTAACAGTAATTATCATCCTTGCTAATAGGTATCAAAATTAAATACTCAAATAATGATGATTCGGCATAATTACTTACAAAATTCTTTACTTTTTTAAACTTGTATTTTAGGCATTCAATGCAAAATAATACTTAATAATTTCTATATTAATAGTATTTCTGTATATTGTCTAGAATTACTGCTGAAACTGTAGAAATATCACTAAATAGGTTGTAATCGAACCTATTATCTGAATATAATAAAAAACTCGTAAATATATTGATTGAAATTCGGAATTAATTGTTCTAATTCTGTACGTACCGACATCAACAGCGATTCGTTCAACGAAAAGAGGTCGTATACAGAGAACTTGATTTTTTTGTGTAGTAAGTAGTTTGAAAATAGGTGTAACTGGAAAATTTGATAATTGTTCAAATTAAAAGAAAATAATGATGAAAAAATAATAAAAATACCACTATAAATTTTTACTACCCTCTCCTGAATTTCCTGATTTTCCGAATTATTCAAGCAGCTCTCGAGGCAAGCATTAACAATCGAACCAGATCTCAGACTCTAAATCCAATTGTAACAAATCTTTAGAAGGGTGTAAAACACGCCATAATGCTTAATCACAAAATGTTTCCAAAAAATTCTCAATTACTTAAGTATATTGTCAAAATTACTTTTTAAATTTCTGAAAATCTAATTAAAATTACGTATGACGAATCAACAATCGTTATTTATTTTTACACATCTATAATACGAAATCCATCTCAAATCGAACAATTCTATAGGATCATAAAAGCGTTTGGAAATTCATATGGATGTAGTCGAAGAAGTGGCAACTACTTAACAGATTTATTTTTCGTAAATTTATTTTAAAAAACAACAATATTGACAATTAATCATAAAATCATCTACCATTTATAAAATCGTAGGTAAGTCTTGCTACTTTTCTTTACAAAGAATTGAGAAAATTTAGGCTTATAAAGAGGAAAACCTACCAACCGTCGCTTATAATCTTCTGAAAAAGACCTACAGTTGGCTCTGTAAATGGTATTCTCTAAAGTTAAATTAGTAAAAAAAAAAACACTATATATTAATTGAAATTGCTCCACCGTACAATTATAACATAATAATGAAATAGTTATACATATAATGAACACATCACATATAATGAAATACTGAATATCCACTAATTCGTAGTGTATATTCACTATTTCATAAGGGAATATCCACTAATTCTGCGGTGGAGCAATTTTAACTAATATTATACAGTAGTTTCTCACACATTCAAGATTAGAAAATACCTATTCTATTGACCGTTCACCACCCATCACAATATACAATACCAATGAAAATTTACCTCAGCAACCGTAGCACTGACACACTTCGTCAGTACAAATAGCATCACTGCGTATAGTAGCCCGTACGACATGATGTGCACGATCAGCACCAACGGATATGATGTGTTAGTTCCAAGCACTATCGGCTTCACGATGTAATAAGCAATGTTTGTCACTGCCATAAACGTATCGCCCACACATAAGAGTATCGGTCCTGAATAAAAATCCGATATATCGTAGGCCAAATCACTTAACGATACGTGCAATCTACGCAAACGCAACAACCTGTCGAGCCTAGATCCGCTATACAGATTCCACTTCGACTCTTTAGCGAAATTTGTTAAGTTTTCATTGACAACTTTGAACAGATGGTGCAGGAGTTTCAGCATCACGATGTATTGCATGAACAGACTGTCAATTACGTATATGGATATGTAGAACATAAAACAGCAAAAGGGAACGCCAAAATCGTGAATTATCGAAGTGAGAACCATAATAATCCAGATAGTTAGGTTCATCAGGAATATTTTTATTAAATAAGAAAGTAGTATGTTCTGCCGATGGTAAATCTTGTGGTCAATGGCAATCGCCAATGCGTTAGCCACGCTGAGTCTGTTCGCTATCGATGCGAGACTCTCCTGGCGGAGCAGGAAATTCATCAGGATTGATGTAGCTGTGAAGAGGGTGAATGCGCCTGTTATGGTGTCGCTAACTCTCTCAAAAATTTGTTTTTCGACGTTATCATTCGTGAATAAATATAGAATTCCATAAAAGTTTGATATCAACAATGTTGTCATTAAAAATAAATTGTACAAGACACCGAGTTTTGAAGAACGAAATACCCAACTCTCGATTCCATTGGGCTTTGGAAGTGTAGTTTTGAATGTTATAGTTATACCATTAACTACTTTTAAATAATAAAAAAGAGACTTCGCGAAAAATTCATTTTTATTCTGTAACTGAAACATTTTCCGTATAAGTTCTGATATTTCACTCCAATGAAAGACAATGTAAATTTTCTATCATAATTTTTTAGCACTGTATGCAAGCATCGATATTTTATGCAAATTTTCTAAAAAGTATGTAAATAACGTTATACAAATTTGATTGCTTCATATGACTTAAGTAGATTAAAATTATAAGCTTTTAAGCAAATAACTTAATGATTAACAACGTACTGTAAGTTACTTTAATTTCAAATTGATGTCTTGATTAGTAATACAGTTTATCAAATAGTATCTATTGGAGATTGCATTCGTAATTTTTCACAAATTATGGATTAGCAGTAGCAAAAGTTTAATTTCAATATTATGATGGTTACATTTATTTAATACTTATTTTGAAATTGAAACAGTATAACTAAATACGTAGTAATATAGACCTACAAACTAAAGTTTATTATTCAATATTGAAATGTTATGAAAAATATCTTTGCAGGTTTGAGAATTTTTCAATTTCGATATCGTTGACTCCCTATCAAATTTCACAAGGAACAAAATGAGCCCTTTCAATTTTGAATCGGATCAAAAATAAAAAAGATTATCATAGTTGAATCATTGCAGTTGAATTTTTTTTTAATTAGCGATTTCTACTTTTGCAATATCGAATGCAAAAAATTTTGTTGTTACTTTATGAATCATATTATTATGTGATATCGTTTTTTACATTATACCATGTGAACAAATGATTGTAAAAAAAGTTATTAATCTTCCCAATTAACGCGGTGAAGCCACCTTAATCATTATAGCTAGCTACACATCTCAAGAGATATATATATATATATATATAGAATATTAGCAGTTGGAAAAGAAAATATGAAGAAAGACCAAACAAAGATGATTATCAGAAATATCATCGCTATATTTCTTGAAGCCACTAGCTTCACATTCGTTGTAAATTTTAGAGTTCAAATTAATTAACGATTCTCTGACTTCGATCATTCTTGATAGCTCTTTTCTGCCTGAAACAAAATATAATAAGTATCGCAAATGCGTTAAAAATTTGATTTCCATAATTTAGTTTATCGATAGTCTCTTCGAAATTCCTGAAGTTCACTTCGCATGGGAACTGAAAGCCAAAATTGTTCATACACGTAATTTTTCCATTAATTATAACCATCTTTTGAGTATTTTTCATAGTATGCATTAGAATGATGAAATTTATTGTCGTAACAAAAATTACTATAATGATATTGTACAATATTTCCTTTTTGGAGTACGAGCAGATATAGCTCACTCGGTTTTCGAAAGTCTATTTAACTTTCAAATCCATGGTTGCCAGACCAAAAACTTTTAAAAAAGTGAAAAATGAATTTCACGAAGAATTCTTTGTAATGTAATAACATTTTTTCAAGTATTTTCATTATACAAATAGATTTTTCATCGACCACTCTGATGTAAGACGGACACTAACTAATGATTGTTACGAAAATTCAGATTAAAAAGTAAATACATGAATCTGACCATGAAAATGGAAAGCCATACTGATTTCCTTAGAACGGTTTAATTATGTATCAACTTGAAATTTATAGACAATTTTGTATGTGATACAAATATCTGTGTAAAATTTTTTTAAGATCACATTATAATAAACTTCGAAGATATTTGATATTTAAAATTTTAATATTTGCAGAAGTGATTTTCATAAAATACTCACATTAGAATTCAAAATATGATTACCTATATACTGATGAGAATATTTTTGTAAAATAAAGTTATGCTAATTGTTTATTCAAACGAACCGAAGATTATTTACAGTAACGATGTTGGAATTAGTGAAAAATACAGTTGAACCTATATATAATATTTGTAATATAGAAATAAGTATACAATAAATAACAGTAGAAAAATATGGTAAACAGGTGCCGGACTCCTGGAACATGTGTATTACAACCAAGACTAAGACATCCATGACTTCGCAGTATTCCACATACCCTTAATCGCATTAGCTGTTGCGTCTAAGGTTTTGTCGACTGTGTCACCGACAGTCGCCCATGTGCCCATTTCCTTCTTCTTCTGCTTATTGTGATCATTCACTTTTTTCAGGTCCTCCTTCAGCTCCTCGATCTCCTTGGCATGCTTATGGTTTTCTTCCCTCATCTTTTCCTCATACTCGCTCTTTGAGATCATACCGAGTTTCATCTCCATGGCGTAAATGAGCTTCTGGATCTGAGTGTTGGCGTTACGCAGCACGGCCTCGATGTAAAGCTCGAGTTCATCACTCTCCTTTAAGCCCAACAGTTTATCAACGAACTGCATAAGCTCTGAGCGTGCGAGGAGGCCGTGTTCCCGTACCTTGTTTTCAACACGCTGGTCCACGTTTTCCAAAAGGTTGATTTTCCGACGGAAGCTAGTACCCGGCTCCAAAACCTTATCGATATCATCGATAAGAACGGCAAATTTCACTTTGCCAACCTCTAACTCGTGTTTATCCAGATTGCCGTCAGCCTGCGTCTTCTCCATCTCTTCGATCTTCTCCTGGTAAACTTGTTGCACGGTATCGATAAGCTCTTTGAGATTTGACGTCGACGAAAGTCTCTCACGGGATCTGAACAGAAAGTTCTGCGACTTGTCGGCGAGGCTGGGACAGATCACGTCCCGCAAGATGTCTGAACTAACGCTCTGGGCACCCAGGATGGCTTGGGTAACACCTTCGCCGATTTCTGGTCCGAGAGGTCCGAGGCCCGCCATCTTGAAAAGCCCGATCTGCTTGGGATTTTGCACCAGATGTGCTACCAGTTGCCGGCCCTCGCGCGAGATGTCGAGCGTCGGGTTTTTCAATATCTTGTGATCTATCAGCTCGCATATCAGCGACACGTCAGCAGGACAATCGTTTAGAGTACTCGGGACCTTCGTAAATGCGACGATGATACTGGAAAAGCAGTCGCGCATCCTTGTATGCAGTAAGTTCTTCACAGACTGGAGCAACGTCAGGAACGGATTGACTCGGTCGTTAGTGATATCGGTGACGTCAACTACCAGGACGATCTTGATGGAACGTATTTTTCTGAATAACTCGAAAATATAATAGGCGTTCGTGATGTCCTGAATGGGGCCGCGATTATCTTCAAACCCCGGAGCGTCCCACAATACCAATCCTGGTAACAGGTGTGCGTTGTCCCACCTGGTCGGTATAATGGTCTCAGAGTTCGATCCTCCACCTATGGCCGGTCCGTAGTTGCCGGTTTTCGTAATGGCGATAGGCATGAAGCGCTGCTGGCGCTCGCCCACGAGTTCAGTACCCAGCATATAATTAATGAGTGTGCTTTTGCCGGCTTTAGTCGTACCAATGAAAATCACAATGTCCTCGGAGCGCGCCTTCGAGGACATCAATGCTGACGCCGTGTCGAGGGCATCCATAAGTTGACGGATTTCCGTTTCGCTTGGCTCGTGCGGCATATTGATAAACTGAAAATTGATTAATGATAGTATATAGATAGGCATTGACATAATAAAAAAATTGTTTAAGGGGGGAACATAATTTTAATTTGCCGTTGAGGTGAATGTCGTTATTAAGGTGTACCACTTAATTGATTGATAGAGTGAACAATAATAAAGGATTAACTATGTTTTATCTTTAAATGTGTTTTACTCAAAATTTATATTTTAAGATTTTAAAACCTTCCCAGCGTCTTAATTTTTTTATAATCTAAATCTAAATGAACAGTGACATTAGTTTCTATCTTTAGAATAAACATTACTTACCATTTATGTAGATTTTAAAAATAGTAATAGTAATAGTAATAGTCATTTATTGCAAATATTATAAATTTACAAACAGTTATATACCAATATATCAATAATAATAATAAGTGATAAAAACATATTTTAATACAAAAATCTCTATCGGGTGTTCATAGTAAATATTGTTAAAAATATGTTATATTATTCTTTTTTTGCAAAAAAAATTGTTCAAAATATAATTTTATTTGACAAAAATTGAGACGCTGGGGATGTTTTGAATAGGTGCTATTTTAATGAAAAAAGGAAACAGTTTAGCTTAGACATTAATGCTCAGTCAATAAAATGTTTGGAAATTGTAGTATGATATTCAATATCTTATACCAAATATGAAATAAAAATTTTAATTAAGTAGTAATGAAAAAAATTTAGCAAAAAAAGGTAGAGTTCCACCTTAATACTGAAAGAATATTGATAAGTATTCTACTTTTCTTTAAGATCTGACGTTCCCAAGGGGTAAGCAACTTTTAATTGAAAACAAGTAAAATTTTAAGACTGACGATACTATTGATGGAACAAGTTATACAGAATTTGTGTGACTTTGTGTGAGCTCACATAATCTTAATATTTCAAAACAATTATTTACATAATTTTCAAATCCTAATAATAAATTATAAATTAGTAATAAATTATTTCTAAGAATTGCTTAGCATTTGTCCGTTAGGTCTACTGAAAAAAATGATCAACTAGTTAAAAAGATGATGGTCTTATCAAGATCCTTTTTGTTTCTAAACTATTTTCTTTTTATGCCAAACGTTGTACTTTGATGTATACCAGAACTCTAATATATAACTAATATATTATTTCGGAAAAACTGCCTGCTTCATTGGAAAGATTAGGAAAAAATACGTCGAAAATACTTATCAAACAATTTTTTTAGATAGATTTTAGTATGATAAACATAAGTTGAAAATAGCACGATTTGGCGCTCGCGCGCCGCGCTGTTGAATTAATAGAAAAACCACTAATTCAACCTTAGGGAGCAGATTTTTTTATTGTTTTTGTTTTCAATGATTTCAAGTAGAGAATTTATCGGTAGGAATTTTCGTTAAGTCACGTAGATTCTCTTTTAATGTCAATTTCATTTTTGTTCATGAATTAAGGGGTGGGTATCGAATCGGCGAACGTTCACTTCTTATTTGCAGCAAAATATCTAATTTTTTTACTCCGAATTACGTTATTTACTCATGACTTTTTTAACGAATGCATGTAATTAGAATGTTCGAATCATCGACTGGTCATGAAGAATATAGAAAATATGATCGAAATAGCTCCATTCGAATCACTATTTTGCTCAAATAGGACCATTTTTCTGGCTCTAGAAAAGATAGTTTATAACGGCGAAAAACAGTCATAGTTAGTCTTACTGTTTATCATACTTGTGAACTTTCTGCTTTATAGTTGGAAAAAATTTTTCATGTTTCGGACAATAACGATTCGAATGTAGTTATGTCGATCATATTGTCTTTATTCTTCATGACCAGTCGACGATTCGAACATTCTAATTACATGCATTGGTTAAAAAAGTCATGAATAAATAACGTAATTCTGAGTAAAAAAATTAGATATTTTGCTGCAAATACGAAGCGAACGTTCGCCTTTTCGTTACCCACCCGAATTAAGAGGATATAAAATGTCTTGATAGGTTTCCTCAATAGCAGCAACATCATTTAAATTATTTTTATAGATTTGTACAAATTTTAGAAACTTTTCTAAATAAGGGATTTTTATTGTTTTCCGCAATCTATCGGATAAAATACTTTAATTCAATTTATAATTCAAGTTTCAAATGATTCTATTTATTAAATGTTTCTGAAGTATGTGTTATTTTCATAAATAAACCAATAAATAAGATTTAAAATGGTTATCATGCGTTCTTTGTATTAAGTATATGATTACAGCAGAGAAATAGAGTATTTTTCTTATAAGTTTCTAAAATCACTAAAACAAATAAAATGATGTTAGCAGCACGGTATAAAAGCGAAATATCCTTAAGGCGATTCTTTTGCAACTCCTCTAGTCAAATTAGTGCTGAATGAAGAGATTATCTAAAATTTAAAAAAGCGATAGTTGTAATGTCATTTATTTATTTAAATCATTATTTATTTATTGAAGTCATATATTTATTTATTTCAATCTTATTTATTATATCTTATTATTATATTTATTTAAATCAACAATAGTCTTTTTAACCTCTTCATACAGCACTGATTTGACTAGGGGAGTTGTAAAAGAAAAACCTTAATCAAATGTATTATAATTGATCTACAGAATAAAAATAAACTTAAATGAAAAATTAATATAGACGTCAGCGAAATTCGATGCATCGAATAAAAAGGCATAATTCGTCTATCAACCCTTAGCTATCTGACTGCGCAACTATAACTGTTATTCTACTCACTCCGCACGCGTTTCTATTTTCAAATTGAATGCACATGCGTATAGAGAGATATTCTAACTCCTTGCCTCGCTCTCCTCTCTCTCGCTCTTTCCGTCTCGCCCCTCTCTCATTCAAGCTTTTTCCCTCTCTTCCTCTCCCTCTCCTCTCTCCTTCTTACTCCTATCTCTCTCCTGCTATCTGCGCACATATATATATAGCAAACGATATATGACAAATATTTTATGCTTACACGAATGATATACGAGTGCAGGCGCACGTGTGTGTATGCGTCGCGATTATGGTCCTTCGCACTCGCACACATAAGAAGGAACGTAGAAATAGAAATATTTATATAGTAATGTGGGTTACTATACCTATATACACCTATGTTCCCTCTTTTCTTATATGAGCTATTCCTAAATTAATTTCCCTTTTACGTCTTCAAAAAAGTAAAAAAATTTTTTTGAAGGCACACTCACGGGACAAGGTTTTTCTTGTTGTTTAGTCTT